>BQNB010024168.1:0-61024 GCA_026074375.1 Tanacetum coccineum
GGCGGACGGGGTGTACGCAGCCGAACAACCGCAGGGGCTTCCAGCAGTGATAGCTGAACTAACCAGATGGGCCGCCCAAAACCTAGAGCTGACATTGAAATCGGAAATCAACGTCGGACCCCAACTATCCGAAGAAGGCAGACTGAAGCGGAAGAGCAGAAAATGCAACACAACAAGGGGCGAACCAAAGGCTTGCGCGAAGGAAGAAGCGAATCAATCAGAATGGAGACAGGGAGGAGAGGTAAAAGATATATTTTCGAGCCTGAACATATAAGCAACCTTCTATCTGGCCTCTGTACCAGTAGTGGAGTGGTTTGCGATTTTCAATCAGAAAAGGAAGATTGAGCAATGCAAAGGAGAAAGAAGTTGTCCCCTCTTCTCTGGGAACCCGCCGCCGCATATGTCGAAAAAGGTTCGTCCGGTGGCATAAGATCTTTGAACTCTTCAAGGACTTCTGCTATTACAGTACAGTCGGTAGCTCCTCACTTGACCCATTTTATTCATCCCCAACTAGCTCAGCCACAAAGGTTTCTTCGCCCTTCTTGACTCCCTTGACAAGCTGGCCTAAAGCAATGCAGTCTTTCCTGGCCAAATCAAGGATTTGGTGCTTCTTTGCTACGCTACTTCACTATAAAAATCCTTTTTTTAGTCATATATATAAATAGAAAGATACATCCATCTATCCTATCCGATTTCAATTTTGATATCAAAAAAAGAATCTATTTCATTCAACGTTTGATTTAAAGAACTATGCTTAGCCCTCCCCCGCTCATGAAAGGGCTCTGCTGCAATGGATGGCAGAGGGTCCATAGTACTCGAAGCACTGGAGTGATCTAGTAGCCGGGAAGGGGCCTAGAAGTGCCTACTACTACACCTCACTACACTTGGCTCTACACATTTCCAAAGCTAACCCCTGTCCAGTGCCTGGCAGAGCTAAGGGGGCTTCAATTCTTACTCTTTATCCTCATCTTCGCCCAGGCTAACGGGGCCTTACTCGCTTATTCTAATAAGCTATAACCTGCAAATATCATTTGGAATCCTAAAATAACCTTGCATGGCTTTTTGGACTTGTTTTGCAACAGTTTCCATGCATAGGGGTATATATTGTAACTTTCTGAAATTTATAACTAAAGGGGCTGAAAATGTCATTTTCCTAAAGTTATAACTATGAGGGGTTGTTTTGCCAAATTCTAAAGTTAAAAGTTTAACTTATATATACTTATATATAAAGGACTAAACTTGTAAAAGTTTATAAACCAAGGGTATATACTATCATTTTTGTATTCTTAAAAATATAAAATATAAAATATAATATTTTTATACAAATTATAAAAGTATATATCAATATTATAAGACTCGATTATGTTAAAACCCGACACATTAGTCATTATTAATCAACAATCGATACATTTTCAATCAATTACGTTATATATTTAACGTAACTTAGCATCGACTAGCTTTTGAAGAAACTTAAAATCTTATCATATCACGTTACTAGGGAGCTTCATATAACGGATTTCATTTGGGTATACATTTTGACAAGTTTGTTGGATTTATGATTTAAAGTGTCCTGGCTCCTCACACGTTTACTACATGACTTCTGAATTATGATGGCCCGAACAGTGATATAATATTTCCATAAATTGATAAATCAAAGACATAAGTTAAACATCATGAAGTTTTGAAACATAAACCATCACACTAAGACTTGACATATTACCCTAGGTTGCGTGACGAAGCCGTTACTTTCATTTGATATACTTTTGCCATCAATCAAATTTCCCTGTACTGTTAAGGTGAGTTCATAGCCTCGCATTCAATCTTTTAAATGTTTCATAAACCCGCGAGGGGGATACATGCTATAAACCATGAATGCAAGTATTTTTCTGTATGCTATCCTGATACATTATTGCCTAAGTCCCTACTTTTGCCATTTAGTCCCCACTATCATAAACCGTTAATTACTCGTCGGGGTAAGGGTGAATGCTGTGAATAGATCTATTTGGGACTGGACTCCCCGTTGGTGTACCTATACTGTCGGAACCAATAGCACACATTTGAATAACTTTGCGGGTGTTTGGCAAAGACACCCATTGGGGCAATTATTTGTGGTTATTGATTAACCTAAGGCTTCGGTGTCATGAGCCTAGGGCAATAGTACTATTTTTCATGATAATTGTATGTGTTGCAATTATTACAAACAATGGGTGTATAACAACGTAACCCACTATTAAGCTTGTATTCAAAACTGTTTACTATAAACGTATGAATTTCACTCAACCTTTGTGTTGAATTTTTAGCATGTTTATCTCAAGTAACTGAACATCTTACTGCACGGAGTGGCACGAACTTAAAGATGGCTAAACTGTTATCATTCAAACTTTATGTTTTCATGTAGATTTTGGGACCTCTGTTTGTAAAAACTCTGATGAAATAATGAATGATAACTTATCTTTTAAAAACGTCTCTTTCGAGTCGTTTCTATGATTATGACTGTTGTACTATGAAATAATACCCCAGATTAGCTTCCGCTGCTATATGTAAAAAATGGGGGTGTTATAGCCTCAAGAACTTCCTCCACTACAAATGTCACCAAATGATCCTTATGATTAAACCATGGATAATTGGCCATCGGGCCCTTCAAATCTATCTCCACCACCACGTATCTCATGACCACCTCTCGGATTTCTAAATTCGCCACCCGAATTTGAACCACTACCATCAACTCAACCATTGTTTGTTAACATTAACAATAATACACCTCATCTCCACAACAATGCACATCCACTTGAAAACATTCACCTTCCACCATCAAATTATGGAAATCAAGATTTTCCCAATCCTCCAAACATCTTGGACTTTGTTCATCCAAATTACATGCCTTAGCTCCACAACATATTTTGCCAATGTTGTAGCACCACAAGGCATGAAATCCAAATGCTCCGAAACTGTGTCAACTACATGTTCTCATACATTCGACACCACCTCGGTCCTTCATCAAACCCACCTTACTTTCCGTATTAGCCGCATGGAAATCTCACCTCACCCCTCTGATTTTATGGGATATAAGATTATATCCTAAGATTTAGGATTTTTAATTGTTTTCTTTTCTTTTCTAGTTTAAGTCTCTTGTCTAATGGCTTCAATGCCAAATTTTATGTTTTATCCCTTATAATAGATTTAACATTATTTTCTTTTGTTGTATTGACGATGGATGTTTATTACTTAAATGTATATGTGTGCATATGTGATTGTCATATATATTTTTGCTTGTCTACTAACTTTATTTTGTAGCACGCATCCATAGCTCAATTCCTTGGTTCCCCAAGCAAAGGGGAGCATACACCAAGGGGGAGCACTTGCAATATAGTCTTTATTTTATACTTTGCATTCGTAATTGAGTTACTTAGCATTCGTCAAGACAAGACTTGCAAGGACCGCCTCTACAACACTTTTTGTGGACATCGTAGAGGGGGGGTGAATACGTTTCCATTTAAAATCTTAAAATGTTTCATATCAAATTGCCGATCAAGCGTGACACAATATGATGAGTGTTCATACAAGTTATATACACATAGTAATACATCAATTTACAACAATACAAACCAACACACAATATTTACATTTATTCATGACATAAACATAATTAAAACTATATAATCAACACATCACACAATTGCAAGTATAAATATAAAGCGATAAATGCGAGCATAAAAGTAAAGAGATAAGTAAGAGGAAATGCAAACCGGACATGATGATTTATAGTGATTCAGTTATGAAGCACCTCTTCGCCTTACTCCACTACTCGAGTACCCAACTCAAGAGTTACTTCACTAGTTAACAAGCTCCCTTTAGGCGGAGAAAACCATACACAACTTTCGCTTATATCAATTTCCGATACTAAGCTAGATGTCGAGTTCTAATCTTAGCTAGAACCAATCTATCATGACTTCACAACTTCTTCACTACTTTCACGACTTCACAACACAACTTCACAACTACACAACTTCTTCACGCCTCACACTACTTAGATCACACCACTCTAACACTACATACAAAGATCACCACGATCTAACTATACTCACAAGATTGGAATACATAGACTCGATCTATACATTGTGAATGTAAAACATGTCACGAATGCACTAACTACATAACTTCGTATCTTGACGATAACGAGAGTTCTTCTCTTGCACTTGAATGAATGGATGATTGGATCACATTTTAAACATACTTATAATAAGTTAAGTGATCAAAGGAAAGGGTTTGAAATGAGGTTTTAGATCTGAGAAAACTATGTGCAAAGAGGTGAGAAAATCTGTGGAAACAGTCCACTATTTATAGGAAAAAATATTAATTTTTTATTTGGGCGGTCCCCTTAATTATACAAGGGCGGTCCCCTTAATTATGGCCGGTCCCCTTAATTAATTAAGGGGACCGCCCATTTTTCAGACGCTCTGATTTTGTCCTTTTGTGGGGAAGGTTTTTTCTGGAACTTTCTAGCCGTTTTTGGGTAGAAAATTTGAATTCAAAATATTTATTTTGAATAAAACATTTCTTATAAATACAAAAATGTTTTGTATATGTTTTAAAAATGTTTGTCCCATTTTATAAAAAAATGTAAGGTTTGGAAAAATAAAAAATTTCTTTGATCATTCAACAAATTAAAGTTTATTTGTTCATACCTTTAGTGATTTACGTCGGGTGCGAACTTAAATTTGTTGTTGAAGAAAGCTTGAGACGTTGAAAGATGTTGACGTATGAATTGATGATTTGTGATTACGAGTAACTTAAGCACTTTACGTTATGTGTTATAAGTTACATGTTTGTCATCACCAAAACATGAAGAGAATGTATAGATTAAATATCGTAATATTTCTACCAACAATCTCCCCCTTTTTGATGATGACAAAATATGTAAACTATAACTCATAGTAAAATGTATAAGTTACTTGTTTACACTTCTTCTCCCCCTTTTGTCGAAACAAAAAGGTGGACTCCTAGACGAGACTTTTACTACACTTCAACTCTTCAATCAAAGAGGCGAGCTTGCATCATCCTAAGTGAAGTCTTGATTCTATCAATCCATTTTAAACAATGACATCCCTTGAACATTGACTCAAGCGGATCCATGGATCAAATTAGTTGCAAACTCTTAACCTACATCAATGGTTAGTTTCGTGCAACAAAAAAATATATATAGGGATGAAATACACATATCCAAAAATGTGTATATGTCTTAAACGGTTGAAAACATAATGGCTTGGACATTTGTAAATGCTCCCCCTTGGTGTATGCTCCCCCTTGATTGGGGCACTAAGAAATCGAGTAACGGAAAAGTGCTACAAAACAAAGTTAGTAGAAAAATGCACATATATATAATGATAATGATAGATATATATGAAAGACACTTAGTGGTGAACAAATCATGTATGTTTTAGGTATATGCACTCTAAAGTGTGGCACTAAAGACAATAACCTAACTTAAGACATGGAAATATTTAGGAACCAATGATAAGATTCGACCGACACATGCTTAAGGGCTAAGACTCGATCAACACCCTTTGGTAAAATACCAACTTTAATAAACGAGAACAAAATTCGTTTATTGATTGACACACTAGTATAATGAGAATATCATCATCTTACTAATATAATGATTTGAATTCGGATAGACTTTCGTCAAGGGTTGTATTGAGAGATTCCTAATTAAGGTTTCTCTGTTAAGCATTATATATGCTTTTAATGATTGGGGTGTTTAAGGATAAACAAGATAGTAAGACTCTATGTCGAACTAAATGTTGACGATAGGATGATTTGTCTAAACATACCCTAAATGTAACATTTAAACTTAGACGAATGTTACCGAATATCTTGGCGAGATATGCCAAAATATATACTCTAAAAGAGTTAAAAAAATGAAAATGATACGTTCTTTAAAACGTTAAAAAGAACGAAGAATGATGAGCGTGAATGAAAACGGAAGGTGATGACAAAAGGTTGACAAATACGGTTTAGATTAATGTGAATTAATGGGTGAGATAGGAAATGGAGGATGTGAGGCAACTTATGGTGATGTGAGAGTGTCCTTAATGTAAGGATTTGGTAATTCTTGATTGGGGTGATTGTTTTCTTGAGATGGTTCATGATGAGAAGTGAGTGGTTTTGGCATTGTTGTAGATGAATTTACATTGAGCTCATTGAAGTGTTTACAAGAGTTAGTTTCCTTCCACAAATGGGTTTCACTCACATTTTGTCTACCTTTGAAGGTTTCGATGTGTGTTTTGTTAGGGAAATCATTGGTGATGATGAATGGATATGATGATGATTGTGATGGAGGAGATGTCATGTGGTGAGGAACTTAGAAATGGAGTGTTAATGTTGATTACCAAAGGTAAAAATGTAGAAAAATGGTGTGAACATTGTTATGACTTCAGAACAACACTATGAAGGTTGAATATCATCTTTGTGGTTTCTTCACTTGCCCAAAAAAACACAGAATAAACAAATGAAAAACACGAATTGAGATGACTCAACAACACTTGAAGGAGTGAATATCTTCTTTGTGTCTTTCACATTGTTAAAAAGTGGAAATGATTGATTAGAACGCATTTCATGACGAAATTCACTTACTTTTGACAACAAAGGCAACATCGCTTTAAAGAGTGTCTAGATATAAAGATGAGACACATTTCATAAACGAAATTCACTGTGGGAATGGTTACATGGTTGAATCTACTTGAGAAGATGACAGATGTGGATGAACTCGAGGTTGAGATATAGTAAGTAAATCTCGGTTTTTCAATGTCAACTTTGTGATTGGGGGATGTACTTTATAACAAATTATCACACAACAAAGAGAATAATAGTTATGAGGTTTGAGTGTATGGTAGAAGTGTATCTTGTGGTTTCTAGTGAATAAGAATCACCAATGTGAGTTCTTGAGAGTGTATGGATAAATGATATATGTGAAAGATGTTGATGTTTTCCTTCCCCTTAATTCGTGCTCATACCGAACAACGTTGTGGAATAAAAAGAATAAATGAAGAGAAAAAACGATGGCAGGCGATAGCTTGACAATATTCATGATGGATGACGGTTAGCATAACGATGAACTTCATCCGCGAATTTTATGTTAGCTCCTTCTCGAATATTGGCGATTGTCGTGAGAACAATCATCACAACGAGTACGGGGTAGTCTTAAGAGGTGGTAAACAGAAATGTGGACAAAGAAGATATTAACCATCTAAATAATAATAGAAGGCATGATTAAAGGTTTTTGTGAAACAGACTTAGACCTGAACAATAATGTGACACTTAATGTTTGCCATTTCGCAGAATAAAAAATGCCTTAAACATTTCAATGAAATGATTAAGTTTTCGAGATTTATCGAATGTATTTAATAGTAAAACAAGACTATTTAAAAATGAGAATGACATGTTTATGAGTATTTTGGTATTCATCATTCCTAGACTAGACAAAAAAATTAAAACGGATCACTTTGATAGTATGGTGAAGGATGCCAACGATGTTGTCCTAATTGACTAAGGAAATAGCCTAATTTCTAACGTTCTTAGTGTGTACTCCTAATTGAAGAATACAAGTTTATCGATTATACTATCATTAAGCATATTTAGGAATAGGCCATTTTATCAAATTAGAAAATGAATATGAGACTTATCACCATTGTGCACAATCAGCTCAACACGTCAATTGTTACGGGTTAAACAACCGAACCCAACTTCACACTTGGAAGGATATCAGACGTTAGGGTCAAATCGAATTTCTATTGCAAGTAGACTCTATCTTCGACTAGACATTCCTATGTTAGTATCAAAATAGAATACTTAAATTTGGCCTAATAAGTGTAGCAAAGATAAAAATTGTATTATCTTTTCATAAGGACCTAAGCTGACTCAACTAACATAACATTTAATTCCGTTCGCAAGATAATCTAAACAAATGTTCGGAAATTCCAAGATAAGCGTAAGCAAGATGTTTTAATCTTTTGTTCAAGATCTATAGGTTGTTAGGTTTCGATTACATATTGCCTGATTTAATAGATGTCTTATATTTAGTCATCTTACATGTGTATGTGTCACAAGTGATTATTAAACATGTTTGGTTTTTTCAAAAGCCAAAGATGTGTTTATTATTTGGACAATGACAAATATGTTATATTGAGAGTGTTTTAAGAATTCTCCACTTTCCATGCCATGTGGAGAGTGAATCACAATCAATATTATTTAACTTAATTGAGTTTGAGATTCTTTAATGAATCAATGTTTGAAAAGAGACAATTTTATTTAAAAAAAATATACTTCCTCTCAAAATTTAATGTTCTTATCAATTTTGTATTATCATAATTAAATAAGTATTTGAAAAAATGTTATTATTAGCTTGTTTTATGCATTGATACATATTTTGAATATGATAATTTTTAATTCCTAATAACTTAAATTTTTTTCAAATGACATGTAGAGTATTTTCTTGTCAACACAAACATTTAAGCTACAAGAAAATAATAATGCATATGATATATAATATCCTTTATCAATCGTTTTAATACGCTAAGTCCAAAAATCAATAAACAAGAAGGTTTCCCAAACATCATGTAATCCTAGGTGAAAAAACAAGAATCTATTAAATTTTTATTTTAGAATTAGGTTAAAAGTTGATTTTAGCTATGAGGTTGTGCTTTATGTGTATGAAGCAAAGTTTACATATTTGTTGAGATTGCTCGTGTTTGGTTTTTCAGAAAAGACAAATTTACCAATTACATTTGCAAATGTAAATTGCTTGAGTTGATTTCGGACGAAACATCCAAGTCGTCAATCCTACTTATTGTGTATTTGAGTTGCGTGTATTAAACATATTAGTTATATATTTTGGAACACAACCATTGGACAAGTATACTCAATATGCATCGATAAAAAAAGTGTGATTTAAGATCCGATGCATATTCTTTTCATCTAAGAAAATGATGTAATTATTTTAATATCAATCTAGTGTGATTGAGTATGTTTAGAGGATCCAAGATAATACCTCTATATTATGAATAAGTCATGTAGCTAACAAATAAGAATCCAATTTCAATGTCGCATATACACGGAAAAACTTTTCATTATATTCGAAATAAAGATATCAAGTCAGAAGTATGAATATTAATGATATATTCTCGAAATCTTTCTTACACCTCACGAACAACAACATTAAAAGAAATAATAACATTTAAATAGTGTATTTTATGGGCAGGCTTCCATTAATGTCAAAGATTAGTTGTATGGTGAGTTGATGAATAATTATAAGCTAATTTCTTAATCTAAGATTGGTCGTAAATAACTTGTGTCTAAAAAAACTATTTGTTGTATGTATAAAAACATAGTTTTTTGACATTTTAATGAGTATATATATTGAGTTTTCTAACAATTTTTATACAACACAATATTTTGTAAATACTATAGTATTTAGAAAAAATATTATGTGTGTTATGTTAGAAACCAAGCAAGCACAAGGCATTTTCATTTTCTTAGTTACTGATGGTATTAATAGCAATCATTTTCCTGTTTGTTTAACCAACCCAAGTCAAACAAAGCCATGGTGTTGAAAAATATTTAAAACGGTAGTATGAAAAAGAGATTAAATCGTGTGGAAATATTTTATGTGACTAGTTTTAACATTATTTATAAATATACTTGATAATTTATTGAACATTTATACATAAGTAATTCTCCATAATCAACTCTCGAAAGATTTTACAAGATGTTTTATGTGACATTTGTAAATTAGTGATCTATGCCTGTATGCAATGCAAGAGCAATTTTACGTAATCTTAATGCAAAAAATCTAAGTCATAAGTTCTCATTAGACATAATTCAAAAACTAGCTACAAACTGAATAGTTTGATATGCCTACATGTGGCTTAATATACAATTAGCTCAATTAGAAAATAGCATCAATCATTTAATAATTGTACCCCTATTATAACCAAACATAAGACGACGAAAGAAGTGCATATAAACACATAGCATAACACAATAAAAAGTACATGAGCGTCGGTTTGTGTATTAGAATACAACAACGAATACATAGCTCGGTATTATTTGAAAAGTATAATACCTTCCTCCACATTTCAAATATCATTTAATGAATTATATTGAAAAGTTAATTCACAATTTTTCAAAAGATCTATCGACTAAATAAGTCCGACTCAAAAGGAAAAGATATAAATACAAGTTTTTAAACGTTTAAAACGAGACACAACTTTTTGGACATTAAGTAGTAATTTTTCCTTTCGACAAAGATTAATTTGAAATAAATTAACTTGAAAAGTATTTTTATATGCAAAGTAGAACTCAATTCTCATCGGAAATGGCGGGTGGCACGCTTTCTACGGAACTTACGGTTATGTATTTTAATAGATTATAATATCAAGTATTTTTCCATGTAAAAGCTGCCTAATCAGACAGGTTTCCCCTTAAAATTAAGGGGTCCGCCTTCGTAATTTAAGAGGGGCCGGTCCCAAATATTTAAGGTGGGCTACCCACCTGCTACTCAGAAATTACGATTTTTGTAAAATATATATTTTTTTGACTTTGCGAAAGGTGTACAACATTCCTGAATTTTGATACCAGAATAAATGAACACTTATTTTAAGCATCATTTTTATCCCCTCGAGCTAGAATAATTAGTGTATATAACATCAAACTAATTACAAGTAAATCAACAAAACACTTTCATATTTAATTTTCCTTAATGGGTAATTGGATACATGGATCGTACTCAATTATTAAACCATCTTGATTTGAAAATTAGAAGTACAGAACTCTTGAATATAACCAATTAGTGAAAACGTAATATGGTGGGGGGGTGTAATACCGTTATTTCCCTTTTAAAATCTTAAAAATGTGTATTGTATCAATCACCGATCAAGCAAGATATAAATATGAGAAGAGTGGTTTATCTATAAATTCAAACCAACAATACATAATTCAACATCAATGTTCACATCAATCCCATGACACAAACACAATTAAAACCTATAATACTGCAACACACCACACATTGCGAGACAAATATAAAAATATATGAAGCGATAAATGCAAGTAAAACTGCAAAGAGATAATGAAAGGAAATGCAACCCGGACACGAAGATTTATAGTGGTTCGGTCACAATCACGAATCACGCTCATCGAGCCAACTCCACGTCCCCAAGGCACCAAACTCTAGAGATATCTTCACAAGTCAACAAGCACCCTTTAGGCGGAGAAAATCGTACCATGAAAAAAAAAAAAACATTCTTAATATCAATTACTTCCGACACTGTAGAGCTAGATGTCTCGTTCTAATCTTAGTTAGAACCAAACTATCCACGACTTCACAACTTCTTCACCGACTTCACAACACAACTTCAAAACTACACAACTTCTTCACTTCACAACTTCACAACTTCACTTCACAACTTCCCTACACTTCACAACCTCACTACACTTTACATCTTCCCTACACTTCACAACTTACATCACCAAACACTACCAAGATCATCGCATGCGATCTAACATACCTTCTTAATATCACCTGATCTAACTATTTCACACGTTTAGTAAAACATGGTACTCTATCCTTACATTTGTGTAATGTAAGACATGTCACTAATGTCACTAAACTAACTACTTAACTTCGCATCTTGATGAGTAGCGGAGAGTTTTGCACAATTGCACTTGAATGATGGATAATTGGATCACAATTTAAACAAACTTTTACAAGTTAAGTGATCCAAGAAAAATGTTTGAAAAGAAAGTTTAGATCTGAGAAGAAACTATTGCAAAAAAGAGGTATAGAAAAATCTATGGAAACAGTCCCACTATTATATATTGAAAAATATTAAGTTTATTCATTGGGAGGTCTTCCATTAATATACAAGGCGGGTCCCATTAATTATGTATGGCGGAACCCCTTAATAAAATTCAGGTGTTGCTGCCTAGTATATATCAGACTCCCCCTTTTTGTCTTATAGTTGTAAATTAATTACTGTAACATTCACAGTCTGTTTTAAGGAATAAAAATTGAATTCAAAGATGTTAAAATAGTAATTAAAACATTACTAATAAATACAAACATATTATGTCTATGTATTTTAATAATAGTTTGTCCCATTTTATAAAAAGAATGTAACGTTTATGAAAAATAAAAAATTTCTTAAGTGATAGATTCAACAAAATTCAAGTTTGTTATTTTTGTTCATTACCTTAATAGATATAACGTCTGGTGCGGAACTTAAATATTGTTGTTTAAGAAACCATGAAGACGTCGAAAGAAGTTGACGTAAATGAATTGATGATTTGTGATTACGAGAAACATAAGAATCACTTTATACAGATATAGTGTTATAAGTTACATTTACGTCATCACCAAAAACATAAAGAGAAGTGTATAATTAAAAGCGAATGTTCTTATACACAGGAAATACAATACTTTACACAAAATCAACTAGCAACCGATTAAGGACTTAATCTAATAGGGTAGGCTAATGTGTAAAGGTGCAATGAGACAAAATTTGGTGTAAGAAAAGAAAGGAATGGCTCAGCAAGTTTTTTTAGGGGTATCTTACTCTAAAAATGAGTGTAAACAAAGGGTTTATACGGGGTTAACTAACCAGTGTAGTTAGTTAATATCACAATATGTATAGGCTTTTTGGTGTAATTTTAGAAATTTACCAGTTTAGAAATGTTACCCCATCTATTAAAAATAGTGCTTATTATTGTGGTCTCGAATAGATATACCAAGCCAAGTTCTAAAGTTTACTACAGTCACCGGCACACTCATATTTTTGTGGAATTTGGGTAAAAATTAGGAAACGGATAAGGCTAAATCCTCACAATATCTAATAAGGGTTATGTGTGCGGGGTCATGCAACTAATAATTTCATAAAAAATATTCTATTTTTTTAATTTTAATATAAATTAGGCATATTAATTGTAAAAATAAGGACAAGTAAGTGTTTTAATTCTCCTCGCACCACTTGAGATATACAACGACCTCGTTGTATAAATATAATATAAAAAGTAGGAAATTAAAGAATTAGAACAGAAAACTCCTCTAAGATTTGCTCGGTATGATCTTCCATGTTGCGTTTATGAGCAAGGACGTGTGTTGTAAATGCATCTAGATACCAGCATGACTACAACACACATGTAATTCTAGGAAATGAGCATTCCACCAAATTTATTTATATGTCCAGAAGTTTCCTGTATAAAACATAAGAAAACAAGTGCAATTCTATCTCTGGTATTCGTTGGTTAGAAATCGAAATAAAAACCTAAAACTGTACAGGAAGTCGATACGCCGTACCCATGTTTCAGGATACACCGTATTGAGACCTGTATTAAAAATCCTAAGTACGGGTCAGTCGCCTAATACGCTGTATTCATTTAATGAATTTGCCGTATAGACTAATATGACAATAAAGTTTTAAAAAGTGTAGAAAATTAAAGACTGGATAATGTCCAGATAGTCAATACGCCGTATCCATTGAGGTTGGATACGCCGTATCGACAGTCTGGGAAGACAGTCTCGATAAAAATTGAAAATTACATTCCGGGTTGTCTCCCGGCAATCACTTTTGTTTACAGAAAAGTCTTTAAGTTAGACTTGCTTCCAGCTTCAATCCATCTCATGAATGCTCACGTGTCCACGTGTGAGCAATTCTTCAATCTTTGCATCCCTTATGTATTCGGGTCCTAAGTTTAAGACTCCTTTGTAGAATCTTTTAAGCTTTTGATACGGGTGCAATATTCCATGCAGCTTGTCATGTGCACTTACCTTCAGCAATGGTCGCATCTTGTTACATTGTGAATTAGTTAGGTGTTTAAACCTCAGATGTGATCGCGCCATTTGATAAGTCACACCATCACTACCATTGTAAATGGTAATCATTCCATTAAACCGCCTAGCCTTGACACGAATTTATCTACAAAATGGTTTTCCAACTATAACATTAACCATTCCTTCATCACGGTAAGCATCCATATTTTCTATTACTGCAAAATCAGCTACAACAGAAAAGTTTCCAACAAAGATATACTTTAATAAAAGCTCCGACTATATTTTTTCTTTTGAATTTAACTTTGTCTTTCATTATAGAGTTATAAAAGCTTCTAGACATCACATTAATAGACAAAATTAGGAAAAAAAATTAGCATTGACATGTTCAAAACCTATCATGCATGAAACTACAAGTTATAAGCACAATCAATATGGATCTTCCTATCAAAGTCACAAAAACTAGGTTATTCATCAATCCCATTACTTATATTATTATCATTATTCCTACTTTTGACTATATCCTCCATGGGTGCATCTATCACTTCACCTTCTTCAATCGTTGGACCTAAGGCTTCTACTTGATTTCTCCTAAGCTCTAATGGTTCATTTAGATCATTAAGTTCAATATAGTCTCCATAAGTCGGGTCAAGTTATCTATTCAAAATTAAAGCTTCTCCCATTAGCCTAGCTTCTAAATCAAGTTCCATTCATTCTCTAAGTCCTAACGTAAAAACTCTTTTAATTATGTTACTAGTAGGCTTGTCACTTTTAAACACAATTTTGTCATCCCCTACTCTTAAAGTAATTTTCCTCTTAAACACATCAGTTTTAGCATGAGCAATAGACAAGAATGGTCTTTCGAGGATCAAGGAGATTTTAATATCCTCGGGCATATCTAAAACAACATAGTCTACGGGAAATACAAACTTATCAATACCTACTAATATATTTTTTCTGCTATACCCTTAGGACGTTTTATTGTTCTATCAGCTAATTCAATTATCAACTTAGTAGGAGCTAATTTACCTACATCTAGATTGATAAAGGTTGAGTAAGGCATAACACTAACGCTAGCTCCTAAGTCTGCTAAGGATTTTTTCAAAACAAATATTATTAATGTAACAAGGTATAGAAAAACTCTTTGGGCCTTTTTCCTTTGGATGTAGAGAATTGATGTGTCGTTGTGTGGTTGTAAATTATGATTCAAGTTTTAAATTTATATTTTGCAGACTTAAAAAAAACCACACTTTAACAGGCAGTGTACCCGGTCGGTGGGAGTTTCGTGGTAAGTAGGGTGTCGATCACTAAGAGCGAGAAACACTTTCAATTCATTAATACTTTGATTTTTCTAATCTAAGTTAGTCTAATCTATGCTAAACATATGCTAAACCTATGTTAATCCTAAATCTAATGGATAAGGGGGGTTTTCAGTCTGAGAGACTGGTACATGTTTTGTGGTGACTAAAACTAATTCAAGACACAAAAACACACGCAAGCAAATTAACAGAAGATAAAAGAGCGGTCTAGCCAAATATAAGAAAATTGTATTAACCATTATTAATCCAATCTGAACGTTGGTTTTTTATTTAGTGCAATGATTACTTATCTCGAAGCGGCATATCATTCTTAAGATTTAGGCGTTACTTTTCCTAAGACCTAGACACGTAGAATTCTGTCACAATTAAATGCATATGCATAAAGCATCCTTATTTGCTGATTATAATCTATCTTAGGGATTAAAGCAATGGTGATCTTGTTAAACCCTAGCTCATAGAGAATTTACACACTTACTGCTTAATGGCAATTCATACACTAGTAGTCCACTAACCAAGTCTTTACCAATTAATCGAGAACGTACTCGTTGATACCAAGGTCACCTTTGGTCCAACTAAGCTCACAATCTAAAGGAAAAGATAGGTCGTTAATTATGATCCTATTGGTCTAGATGTATAAATCACTATATGAAGAGCTATCCCGACATCTAGATTACTTGGTCCGTATATCTAATGGATAAGGGGGGTTTTCAGTCTGAGAGACTGGCACATGTTTTGTGGTGACTAAAACTAATTCAAGACACAAAAACACACGCAAGCAAATTAACATAAGATAAAAGAGCGGTCTAACCAAATATAAAAAAAATTATATTAACCATTATTAATCCAATCTGAACGTTGGTTTTTTATTTAGTGCAATGATTACTTATCTCGAAGCGGCATATCATTCTTAAGATTTAGGCGTTACTTTTCCTAAGACCTAGACACGTAGAATTCTGTCACAATTAAATGCATATGCATAAAGCATCCTTATTTGCTGATTATAATCTATCTTAGGGATTAAAGTAATGTTGATCTTGTTAAACCCTAGCTCATAGAGAATTTACACACTTACTGCTTAATGGCAATTCATACACTAGTAGTCCACTAACCAAGTCTTTACCAATTAATCGAGAACGTACTCGTTGATACCAAGGTCACCTTTGGTCCAACTAAGCTCATAATCTAAAGGAAAAGATAGGTCATTAATTATGATCCTATTGGTCTAGATGTATAAATCACTATATGAAGAGCTATCCCAACATCTAGATTACTTGGTCCGTATCACTAGATCCAGTTGAATGATAGGTCGCATACAAAAGCATGTAAACAAGTATATTGATAAACATAAATAAGCAATTCAATGATAAATTAAGAAATCGAGATAAACAAACCAAACATTAAGATCTTCATAACAATGGCTAATACCCAAAGGTATTAGCCTTCAAACGACATAATTAATACAAAAGTAATTATTTAGCCAAGGTAAACTAACCGAGTTAACGAATGATACAAAAAACTGAACGATTACAAGAGTATAAGAAATTACACGTTGTCTCCTATGTAATTAATCGCGTTGCTTGACCTCTTCTGCTCTTTTTCTCCTCCGAAAAATTAACTTTTATGGTTTAGGTATCAAGAATATGATTTAGCACACTTAAAACTCGTTTTTGAGTTTTCTATTTATCGGGTATTGTATTATTGGAACGATACGGCGTATCCAAAGTTGGATAGAAAAGTTATCAGGGGTTATTAGAGTAGGGACCACGTTTGATATCTTCCAGAATATTTTATTTCCTTATAGCTTGAATACGGCGTATTGCCTTCTTCTGGATACGGCGTATTGGATCTTGTTTCCTTCGTGGTCTTTGGTGAGTACAGGCACAAATACACCGTATCTTCCTTGATGGATACAACGTATTAATTGTCAAAACAATAATCTTTAAAATATCTTCGTTTAAGCTCCAGAATGCGTGCCTTTTAGTTAACTTTCACTAAGTACTCCATAATTACTGCAATTCACAAATATAAACAATTAAGTAACAATTCTATGCAATAATTATACAAAATAGGTTAATTACATAGGATAAATGATGCTATAAAAGTGACGTTATTTGATGTCATCAAGAATTGCCGAGTCATGCGTGTTTGTTGATGCTTCGATTTGGTACCCCATTCTCGGCTTTCTATAAGTAGCTTCTTAAAATTAGAAGCATATTTCTCTTTATCCAACAATTCACCCTGTACCTCCTTCTCTTCATAACAATCATCGATCAATCGATTTAGCAAAGGAATTATCGATTGATTTGGCTTAAAAAACTGCATTCTATTATGTGGGCTCGATACGTCGTATCGGATAGGATCGATACGGCGTATTGAGGGCGTGTCAGCTTCAACAGTAGTCAAAATCGACTTGACATGATTTCTCATGTTTGTTTCAGTTGAACTAGGTAGGCTTCCAAATCCCCTCTGTTGAAGTACCTTGCTCATTTTCCTGATTTGAATTTCCAAAGTTTTGATCGAGGCTCATTGATTTCTAATAGCAACATCCGTTGAGGCTCGAATTTACTTGATCAAATTAGATATTTCTTCATGTCTTTTTACAGATTCAACCATAAATTTTCTCAGCGACTCTTTAATTGTTTGTCTTCGCTCTTGATACAAAGGATTTCCATTATTTCTTTGGTAGAATCCTGAAGCTGCTGCTCTATATCTTCCTCTTTGGGGGAATGGTACTCCAAATTGAGTGTAGTATGCTTCTTCAAATATTTTTCATTCTTCTTTAAGTGGACAATCCTTAGTGTCAAGCGGTCCATAACATGATTCACAACCAACTTGAACAACATACACTCTTTCATTCACCTTCTTAATTTCCCTTCCAAGGTTGTTTAGTTGAGCTTGAATAGAAGCTAATCCATCAGAAGTATAAGTACTTCTAGTCCTAGTAGACATTCCATTATGCCACTTTTGAGAATGATCAACCATATCTTGGATGGCTTTCTTAGCATTAGTATCTTTCATAGATGGAATGGCACCCTTGGAATTAAAAATTTGTCTAGTAGGTACATCCAATCAAGATCACTTCCTGCATATCCTTTAAGTAATGTTAAGGACATCTCAATAATAGTTCTTTGAAGCGTTCCCAAGCTTGGTAAAGAGTCTCGTCAGGCTCTTGTTAAAAGTTATTTATTTCCTCCATCTTTTTAGCAGTTCGGGCAGGTGGACAATATTTGCTTAAAATTTTATTCTTAAGAGTTTCCTAAGTATCAATTGAACCAGCTGGTTCATTCCTTAGCCAAGACTAGCATTTCCAGTAACTGACATAGGGAAAACTCTAAGCATTATTTGATCTTGAGTCACATCAGGTATATGAAATAGGTCAATGTTATAACCCAATAATCATTTCACTTCCATAGTATTATCGAGAAAATAAGATGAGAATGAATGAAAGAAAAGTAGAGAGAGGTTAGAGAGAAGAAAAAGAGAGATGGTTAATTGCTTATGTGAGAAAATACAAATAAACCAACACCCTCTCCATACTTAGAGAGGGGTATTTATACTTACACCACATGAGGCTGGCATGCCTATGGGTTTTCTATGGGCCGGGCTCGAGATTACTTGGGATTACTTGGGCTTTAGCCCATAACACGTGACCGATTAGATTACATAAACGAGCGCGTTTACCCTTTCTAGCCTATTACAACATTATATAAATAAAGACCGAGACCTAATATTCATAATGAACGAACTTCATTGTTCGACTTAATATTTTGAGGCTAACAATCTCCCCTGGAGTGAGTTCATTGTGACACTCCTTCATGAGATCAAATGAGATTGCTTTTGACGTTAAGCTCTTGTGATCTTGGTCTCTATCTTTGTTGTAGGCTTTTTCCTTCATGCTGTGTGATCTTTGATATTGAGCCTTTGTCATTGTCTTTCGACTTTGTTTTTACGTCCGAGATCTTTAAATCTTTATCCTTCAGTCTTGATCATATTTGCCACCTTGCGATCTTGTGTCTTGACCAACATGCTCATACTTTTCATCATCTTGAAAGCTTGCTAACAATCTCCCTTGATAGACTTGATATCTTAAAGGAAGATCTTATTTATCAGAGTTTGCAGAAGTCTTTGTCTTTAATACTTGAGCTTTATTGATACTTGAATCTTGATGCTTATAGTATGTCTTTGTAGTTTAAGCATGAGCATGTGGTAATGAATCCGACTTCAGCTGGAATGGGGTACCGTCACCACCGTATAACCTAAAAGTTTATGTTAGTGATAATCAACAGATATGGACGAAAGTGTCTTTGTCACTTCGTCGAATAAGGTTGCAATAACGACGGTTCCCCGTTAATTAGTATAAATACTGCCTGTGATCAGATAGAATTCAAATGAATCTTCTTGACAGGGTTTCGCAGCTGCACTAGCCGTTCTCATTACCGGAGCGTCTCAAAGCAGACAACACGATAAGAGTGAATCAGATAGTTACTATCTTTCTTATTAAACCGTCAATTCATTTTACTGGAACAAGTTTGATTCACATAGAATTGCACCATCGTTTCTTTCCAGTTGACATAAGTTTGATTCATATAGAATCGCGCAAGTCACCAACCGAGAGCTTGTTTGATGTTGGCTCAAGCAGGATTTCCATCTTCATTGTGAATACTTAAGTATCACTCAGATGTTCTGGCAAAATCACAAGGATAATGCGTAGGACTCTTGTTGCAAGTTGTCTTCTGGCACAATCATAAGGATAATGCGTAGGACTCTTGTTAATAGCTTGTAAACTTATTGGTGTTCAACAAGTGTTAATAATGGAATGTGTCCTATTGAAATTTATTTTATTGATCTTTTGGCTCTAGACTCGATTAGTGCGTTTTGGTTTTAGTAATCGGAGGCTGAAGCAGACTGCCACCTATTCAATATTAACTAACTCGGAGTGAGAAAGTCAATAGAAGTCGTGTGTATCTCCGTGACAAATGAGACAAGTTTCTGTTGAGAGAAACTCAAATAGCTAGGAAGGGTTGTGCATTGCATCACTGGGTCTATGATGTCGTCTTCAGTATCAGAATTCATCTTTGTGAAATTCAATAGATTATGTATTGACCCGGCTTTTGCCTAGGTGTATGGAGGGCTTCTTTCTTTACACCCTTTATCCATACATTTCTTTTTCATTCTTCAACCCCTTTAATGCTTACAAAGACGTCATTACTAACACCTTGTTGTGATTGTTCCAGTGTTAGCTCAATCTTAATCGGCATTATTCCTTTATACTCATTCATCTTCAATCATACCTAAAGACTACTATTTCTAACTATGGAGTGTCCTTGGGTAGATCTCTCCGGTTCTAGTTGGATCATAGGACTAATACCTAACCTAACCACCTTATGACTTCAGAATCGTTATGAATTAAGATGTTGTTGGGTATGAGATTGTAACCATAAAACCTTTTCTGAAGATCACATTTTGAGTCATTTAGATCACTTATTATTTTCAAGATCACATTTTAAATACATTTCTCCTCTTATTTTAAATAATAATTCACTTAGTTTTTGAAATACTTTGTGATTTAAATGTCATGAAAATTCTGTGGGGAAAACTTTTACTTAGCATGAATTACATGGAACATTAACTTGCTCCCCTCGATTTTACATACGTTTGACACCAAAAACAATGATACCAAGTTGTAAAATGAATATAAAATTAAGGGTTAGCATTGTTGAGCATACAATTTTGAAAGATTATGAATTATCATTAAGAATTCTTGAAAAAATTATGCTCAACTACTTAATCATCTTATAACATTCATTCTATTGAGTAGTCATTATTATTTCTTAGATGTTATTAAGACCTTTTATAATGTGTTGAATACATAAGAATTGTCATGTTATGATGTATCTAACAATCATTAAAAACATTGTTTTTCGAAAAACTCCCCCTCAAACATTGACTCATTTAAAAATGACACCAAATGTAAAAAAATTGTCTTGTAAAACAATATGAGGGAAGGAGTGTTGAACACACAATTTTGAAAGATTTTGAATCGTCAGTGAGAAATTCTTGAACAATTGTGTTCAACTTTTTGAAAAACCAAATGTTAGAAGACTTATCTTCTAACGCTAAGGATAAGCGCACTTATGCGTACACTCTCCTTTGTCGTGCGGGTCCGAGTTGCAATCTGAGAGTGATTACAAGTCATAAAGAAAAATTAGAAATGACATGTTTTGAAAACATTTGAAACTCATGTTCGAACTTCATTTACACGCCCGTGTCGATATTAATCAACATTTCTAGGTACGTAAATGTTATCGATTCCAAGAGACATGTCGAGAAGGTTCTTTTTGTGAAACGTTTTCTGATTTTTTGATTTTGTATTTTCTTTTTGAAATTTTATATTTTTGTATTTGTTTTTATATGTTTTATATTTTTGTATTTTGCTTTTCTTAAAAAAATATGTACAAGTTGATGTTTGATGGATTATCAAGCAGATTCGTTTGTCAGAACCTCCAATCCTGCTGGAGTCAAACATCTCATACCAATTCATTTGACAAGATACTGAAACCTATCTTCGGGTAAGGCTTTAGTAAACATATCAGCTAATTGGTATTCAGTTATGACAAAGTACAATTCAATTATACCGTTTTCAACCTGTTCTTTGATGAAATGATATCGAGTATGGATGTGCTTGGTACGGGAGTGTTGCACGGGGTTACATGAGATTGCTATGGCTGACTGAGAGTCGTAATATAACGGTATTTTGTTGTAGTTGAAGTCATAATCCTTAAGTTGTGTTCTCATCCACGTTACTTGAGCACAACTTGCAAATAACGCCACGTACTCAGCCTCTGCTGATGACATTGCAGTACAGTCCTGCTTCTTTGACATCCAGTTGACTAACTTATCACCTAGGAACTGTATTCCTCTAGAAGTGCTTTTGCGAGTATCAATGCATCCGGCATGGTCGGCATCTGAAAAAGCTGTTAGTTCAAAGCCAGAACCCTTCGGATACCAGATTCTCATGTTAATGGTACCCCTTAAGTATCGAAAGATCCTTTTAACCTCTTTGAGGTATTTTCAGTCGGTCTTGCTTGATATCTTGCAAAATAACATACTGTTGACTAATTGCTGGTCTACTAGAATGTCAGATATCATGAGGTGACACGATTTTACTTACGGTAGTAAGTTTGGTCTACGGGTTCACACTCAAAGTCTGCAATCTAATTTACGGTTTTGTAGCCATTGGTGTACAATGCTTTTTCCTTTTTCCTACCAAGTTTTTTAAGTATCTCTAAAGTTGTACTTGGCTTTGATGGATAGAGATACCGCGTGGGATTGGTGGATCTGAAGTCCTAAAAAAGAAATTTCATTTCCCAATACAGGACATTCTCAAATCTTATCTATGCATTAATTTTTCAAATCGTTTAGAAAATTTTAGGTTTGTAGACCCAAAAATGATGTCATCAACGTAAATTTGCACAAGTAGAATGACCTCCCTGTATTTTATCGTGAATAGAGTCGGGTCAATTGTACCTTTAGTAAAACCTTTGGACATCAGGAAATTTGAGAGTTCATCATACTATGCTCTTGGAGCTTGTTTCAATCCATATAGAGCTTTCCTTAAACGGTAAACTTTCTCTGGATGATCAGGATCAACGAACCCATTTGGTTGTGCAACATAAACCTCTTCCTTTAGTGGACCATTAATAAATGTCGTTTTCACGTCCATCTGATAAATTGGAAAAGACTTGTGTGCTGCATATGTGACGAAAATCCGAACAGCTTCCAAGCGAGCAACTGGAGCAAATGATTCTTTGAAATCAATACCCTCTTCCTGAGCATAACCTTTAGCTACAAGTCGTGCTTTGTTGTGAATTACAATTTGGTCTTCATCCTTTTTGTTTTTCCATAACCACTTTAACTTGATTACGTTCTTGCCAAAGGGTTTGTCAACGAGTTCCCAGACTTGGAGTCTGTCAAACTGATGAAGCTCTTCATGCATTGCTTCTATCTATGCAGAATCAGCCATTGCTTCCTTAATGTTTTTCGATTCAGCAGTAATCACGGTGAGTGGCGTACCATACATATTTTAGAATCGGTTGCCATGTTGTGTCTTGTTGTTTTTTTCTTTTTACACTGCCTTCGATGGATTTCCATGAACTTGAGCTAACGGGTGATCTTTTGTCCATTGGTATTCGGAATCTTAAGGTTGATTAAAGGTATGTATATTTGAATTACCAATATTGCGCGAGGAAGACTCAACAACTTCTTGTACCGGTGTACAGAAAGGATTGGTAAATTCTGCTTGATCATTGTTGTTTTCTTCAGCATTGACATGTGTTGGAGTTGATGGTTCTATTGTAGGGTGAATAATCGTTGTTTTCCTCAGTATGAACAGTTGTAGTTGGAGTTGTTGGTTCTGTTGAATATTGAATATTCGTTGTAGGTGCTGTGTCTTGTTGTTTAGAATTGTCGGTGGGAGAAGAAGAATTGTTGACACTTGAAGTACCTGCAGTGGAAAATTCATCGTATAAACGACCGAAAAGAAGATCCAACTCTTGTTGTGACGGAACTGTTGTATCAGCTGATGGAGAAACATTTTGTAGGTGGGGGACGGGGCCAGAGTTGTCATAATCGAACGCCTTTTTCGTTGAGGACGAGGCCTGAAGTGTATGGATTCAACTATCAACTGGGTTCTCTTGTTGTAAACAAGATATCCCTTAGACTGAGTAGAGTATCCCACCAGAATGCACGGATCCCCTTTTTCTTTCATCTTATCCAGATTTCACCATCTCTGGTTAGGTAACAAGCGCAACCAAAAATATGAAGGTGTTTAATTGAAGGTTTCCTATCATTGATGATGTGATATGCCATTTTCTCATGTGTTAGGATGATGATAGATCTATTTTGAGTATAGCATGCGGTTGCAATTGCTTCAGCCCAAAAGAACAAAGGAAGTTTAGAAGCTGAGAGCATTGCCTCAACGAGAGTACGGTTTTGTCTTTCGACAACGCCGTTCTGTTCAGGTGTTCGAGGAGTAGAAGTTTGATGTTTAATTCCTTCTTCTTTGAAGAATGCATGGAGTGTCTTGTTTAAGAACTCTGTGCCTCTATCAGTTCGAACAGAAATTACTGGGGCTTGAAGATTCCGTTGAATCATTATGAGGAAATCTTTTAGAACTTCTGGTGTTTCATCCTTAGATCTTAGAAATAGAGTCCAAGTATATCTGGAGTAGTCACCTACAATTACCAGAATATATTTCTTCCCATTTATGCTAGCAACCCGCATTGGACCACATAAGTCCATATGAAGCAAATTTAGCCGTCCTTTTGAACTTGGAACAGTCTTTGTCTTGAATTAATTTCTTTTTGCTTTACTCACTTTACAAGAGGAACATAGTTGATCCTTGACATATTTTAGTTTTGGTAAACCAATCACAACATCTTTCTTTGAAAGAAAGTTGATGTAGTCGAAGTTAAGATGAGTCTTCGATGCCATAACCATGCTTGAGTTGGTGAGGCTTTAGCCATGAGACAGATTGGAGTTGATGAAGTCGTTTCTTGAAGGGATATTGTATAGAGATCAGATCTACGGTTACCAGTGAGTAAATCATTTCCCTGAAGATCTCTAACAAAACACGTAGATTTCCAAAAAGCAACCTCCAAATCCGCATCACAAAATTGACCAACCGAGAAGAGATTGTGATTGAGTCCTTCGACGTAATAAACCCTGTTGATCGTGATATTTCCTTGAACTAAATCTTCATAACCAAGAATTAGAGCAAATTAATCATTGCCAAAACGAACGGTACCCAGATATTTTTCAACAAAATTGCACAGCAGCGCTAGATTACCCGTCATGTGCTGTGTGCATCCGGAGTCAACAATGAATAGGATGAGTTGAACAATATGCAAGAGAATTAGAGGATGATGGAATACTTGACAAATTGGATCCTAAAGTATTTGAGTTTTAAGACATTAGTTATCCTAGATGCATTATCTAAAGCAAAACTAACTCTCTTTTCTAAATTTTCATTCCTAACTTTAGGTACCCATTTTGTTTCTGTCTTAGGAACCCATTTATATCCTGATGGGCATTGTTGTTCTATCCACCATTTCTATGCCTTGCTAGTTTTCTCATACAACATCCTATAGTACTCTTAGATTTATAAGTAGTGGGTTCTGATGCAACTATTTTCTTATGGGGTGTTGCAACAGATTTGTTCGCTTGACTTTTGGGTTTCCTAGTACTAATAGGCACTACTTTAGGCTTCTTAGTTCTAGCATTCACGTCATTCAAATATTTAGAAACACAAGCATCATGATTCGAATTAAACACACATTTTCCACAAGTAGCACAAACAGCATTAACATTCGAAGTTCTGGATTTTAAACTGTCATTACTCACAGTTACAGACTTTGTTTTATTAGAAATACTAGAAATCCTAGGGTGGTCTTCTACTTCAGTCTTCTTATCCTTCACTTGACTATTGTTTGGCCTGACTTTATCTTTCATTTGAGTGCTCCTAAGCTATGGTCTGCTAACATTAGTTTTGTGAATTACTCCTGTAGAGGTAGACACACGAGGATTAGTATTCCTAGAAATCTGAGGCAACTGTGGTGCTCTAGTTTGTGTTGTTCTAGCGTCAATTTGATACATGCCTGGTTTAATCATATTTGTGTTACTTACAACTTGTCTTGCTGTTTGAGGCAAAATCTGTGTAGTGGCTGGTTTTGATAAGCTCTCTGACACATTAGTTTTGGGAACTTACTTTGTTTATGAAAAACTTTTCCTCTCAAGAGAGTCTGAAAAAGGAGGCGGTTTGCCTAAAACTGATGGTTTTAGAATCCTTTGAACATTTGGTTGTCGAACAACAGATGGTTTATCAAACTTAGTTTCCATAGACTTTTCTTTGCATTTCTCGATGAGTTTCTTTAACTCACATATGGCAATGTTCTTGTCTTGCAATTAAGCTTTCAAATTTTGTAATTCAAAATATTGTTCACGTTCCTTTGAAATACATTTGATGCTTTTTCTTTGCAAACTGTGTCATTTTTCATTTGTTCTTGACATTATTGTAAAGCCAGTTCAAGAGAAATCAAGTGTTTTTCTAATTTAGCAAAACTTCGTAAAAGCTCAGTATAAACTTCTTTACTAATAGATTCAGTTTGTTTCGAAAGCTTTTGTGCAAGACATTCACATTCTTTCACTTTATGAAGATATAAGCATTACAATTCAGAGTGAGCATCTAAATCAGATAAAGAATGCAAATAAGAACACATAACATCATTAGACACACATTCTTGCAAAAGTATATAATACATGTTTGAAAATTCTGCTTTATCAGATTCAAGTTTGTCCATTTCATTTTCAAGGGATTCAACGTACTTTAAATCAGCATGCATTTCTTGCTTAAGTTCATGAACAAATGTGAAACTATCATTCTGTGTCTTTATGGCAAGAGGCATCAAACATGTTTTTATTAGCACTTCCATATCAAGGGCAGTTGGGGCACGAAAATGATTATGAGAATGCTTTTCTCAAGCTTGATCAACAAGTTCTCTAAAGTGATTTATGTTATTTGTCATTACATTGTACGCTTGTCTACTTTTACTTATTGATTTTGAAGCAAGTAAGAAACCGATGTTTTTGAAAATATTTGGTTTAAATTTCACAAAGGATTTTCTCCACATTTTCTTCCTTACTTCTTTTGCATGTGCCAACTGTTCATTATATTCCTATGATGCTGGTTTGAAAATTTCATAAAGACTATTTAGCTTTGTGTAGTCATAAGGTCTCACTAAGTCTTTATTCAATTTTGATCAACTCTCTTTTTTAAGAGTCAGAGTCTCTTCCTTATCAGGGACGAGTCTGTTTGCAGGATCAAATTGATCATATGGGATTTCATACAAACATGGTTTTTCAGATTGAGCCTTTTTGAGGTACATTGGATTTGCAAAGGTTGGTTTACCATTGAATGTTGGGCCTTTGGGAGCTTAACAGATGAATGGTTTGGAATTGGATTGATTCCTTTTGTAACCATCTTTCATTCAAAAACTTTAAGTGCTTTCATTGAAATTATTTTGTCAATGTCTTTTTTTCCTTAGTTTCAAATCCGTTATTACCTTTAGTTTTCTATTGACAAGACCTTCGTAAGTGACTTTGTTAAAAGACTCTGTTTGACTAACTCATCATGTTTTTCTTTGACAACTGAAATTTCATAGGCTTTAAGTTTTAAACCTTCTTTTATAACAATTTCTTGTTGAGCTAATAGTCCTAAAGTTTCATTTAACTTATGTTCAAGTTTGTCATAGTCAATTGTACGATCATTTAAGGTCTTGTACCTCTCAAACTCAGTCTGTTTATTTTGAAGTGCAATTAAACAACTATCAAGAATACTATTAGACTCCCCCATAGTTCTACTAGTTTTCGCAAGAGTAGATTTGCACTCTTTTAATTCATGAGCAAGTGATGCGTTTGCTTTCTTTAATTGCTTTTGAATCTTTTTATTTTCATCAACATCAAGTTTAAATTTGCTATTAAAAAACAAAATTAGCAAGCGCAGCACGGCTTCATCTTCAGCATTTTGCAGTCATAAATATCATTATCACACATATCCAGGTGAAATCAGGTGTGACAATTTACTATCCATCTTTTCCACTAAACTGTGTTATTGTGGATTCAGGTGCTTAGGATTGATGTCTCACATTGCAACACACATTATATTCAGCTTCGTTTTGTACCTGTTCCAATGGGCTCAGTATCAGTTCCTGAGTCTGCAGGTAAGAACCTCCTTGATCTTTGCCCTAAGCTGTAATTGTGGTTTCCAATTCTTGTTCATCAATCTCTTTATCTGTAACTGCTAGCCAATCAGATTGCTATGCTTGAAGTGGAACACCTTTCTCAGCTTGTTTGCACAACAACATCTTTTCCTTGTGATACGTTGAGTCTTTCACCTTTTTGGTTTCCTGCATTCCTTAGCGAAATGACCAAATTCTTGGCAATTAAAATTATGGATCCAGTGTGCTGCACTACCTGGGACTGCATACAGTCTCCCTAGCCCAACAATGATATTGTCCTCTGATTCCCAAATGTCAGTCTGATTGTCATTCTTGTACCTTGGAGTTAGTTCTACATCTTGTTTTCTGGGTTTGAAGAAGTTATGAGGTTGTTGTTGGGAGGCTTTGTAGATATTTTTGAAAGTACTTGAATGAGCTGCCAAGTTTATTGCATATCCTATCTCTCTGTCTTGTTCTGGGGATCACTGTCTTCTTCAGAAGCTGACTCAGATGGAGGTGTGATTGGTTTGGCTATCTCTTTGCCTTTGAATTTGGTAGATGCATTAGATCTGGTGGAAGATGCTTGTTTTGATGGTGGTGCAAATGATTTGTGAGATTTTGGTGCTTGATAATAAGGATCTGGATATTGTTGAGCAGCAGCAACAAGTGCTAATGGGTTAGCATTCTTGGCTATTCTCTCAGCACGGATTTCATTAACTTCCTTTTGATACTGTTTCAGAACGTCAAAGAGCTTGTGATATGAGACTGTATCCAAGTCGTGTTGTTGCTTGACAATTGTCACAAACCTTGACCATTCTGGTTGAAGTTGTTGAAGAAACTGAACATTGACTTGCATCGTAGCAACTGTCAAGTTGTTTCTTATCATTTCATTCATCATCTTGTAAAATCTGGAGTAGTATGACTCCATGGACTCTCCATCATGAGAAGTGAATTTTCCAAATTCCCAAAATAAATTAGTCTTGACATCTTGAATGTTGAGAGATTCACCTTGTTGTAGCCTTTCAATAGCTATCCACATTTCATGAGCTGTTTTGCATGCATCAACAGTTGAGTAGATTTCATCCCCAATTCCAATCAATAGTAAATGGATTGCTTCCTTTTCTGATTCACAATGAGCTTTGTTTTCAGGAGACATAGTCAAGATTGTCTCAACTGCTGTTCGTTTTGGAACTGCTGGAGAATTCTCTGTTGCAGGTACAGCTGGGATTGTGACAGTAGTTAGTTGGTATGGACCTTCCAAAATGCATTTCCTCAAGGCATCACCATTTGGTCTTGTATCAATATATCTTAAGAAACGTGATTACCATTGAGCATATCTTCCCGTTGCAAGCATTGGTGGACGATCCCTTGATCCAGCTGCCATGATGTTGTTATGCATTTGACTGTCAGTTGTAGAAGTTGTGATTAGAGTTGTCATGATGAACGATTTGTTAAATTATGAAGTGAAAATGATTTGTAGGATCTTAAGTAGGTAAAGTGATTGTTGTTGTTGATTGAAATCAATTAACGTTCACGGGATTTTACAAATCTATGACTTAAACCGTAAAAAGAATCGACTTTTATGGGATTTTACTAAATCAAGAAAAAACCGTGAATGAAAAATTATTGTTGGTGAAATCGTTGTTGAAATTGAAGTACGTGAGCTTTTGTAACGATTAATGAGCTTAAAACAATGACCGGTGCACAAACATTGAGCTTGAAATGATTAACGATTGATTAAACCCCAGATAGGGACTAACGGTGCAATTATGATTCAGTTTTGAGGACGAACAAGTTGTTTTATAAGAATAAGGACTAACGGTGTAATGTAGTTTTAACAATGAGGGTTAATATCTCAACAAAGGACTAGCTTTGAAATGGTCATGTAAATCAGGGACTGCATGTGTCATTTTCTAATTCTTGTTAATTAAGAAACGAATTTCCCTCTATTTGACCTTCGTTCTAGTTTTTAAATTCTTAAAAATGTAACGATTGTTCTTTTTAATCTTGCGGGATGATACGGTTATCGTCGGTTCAATGTGAATATACCACGTTGATCGAAACGAGTTCACGATCGCAATGGTATAGGAAAGAAGTCCCGTAGATAACCGACACTCGAAATCGTAAAACTCGAAACGACTTAAAAACATGAGGTTTTATTTCTGTGAACTTGTTAGATCAGTTTCTAATGCTTGTGAGTAGTTCGGTTCACACTTGAAAATAAGTTGTTCGGTTCTAACATGGAAACTGGTTGTTCGGTTCTAACATGGAAAAGAAATTGTTCGATTCTAACATGGAAACTGGTTGTTCGGTTCACAAGGAGAAACAAGTTGTTCGGTTCCAAATCTATTGAGTAGTTCGGTTTGCAAGTTGTTCGGTTCGAAAGCTATTGAGTTGTTCGGTTCCAAAGCTATTGAGTAGTTCGGTTTGCAAGTTTTTCGGTTCCATCTGTCTTCTTAGTAGTTCGGTTTGACAGAATATCAAACACCTTGAACTCGTGTACAAACAAAGAATAAGCCACCGATACCACAAAAAGCTTGAAATAAGCTCGAAATATTAGTCTCGTTAGGTCTTTAGAAGAGAAAGAAACAAGCTTCTTTCAAATAAGCAAAACTCAAATAAGCTTATAAATAAGTTGTGACCAAGTACTCCCTCCGTCCCTAAATAAGTGTCCACTATTGACTTTTGAAGTCATTATTCTTCAACTTTGACATCAAATTATTTTGATTGTGTTATATAATACTTGATGAAAAATATATGAATGGATTGAGTTTTATACCTATTTTCATTGGTATGATTTACATCAAGTATTATATAACACAAACAAAATAATTTAAGGTCAAAGTTGAAGAATAATGACTTTGAAAGTCAATAGTGGACACTTATTTAGGGACAGAGGGAGTATATAATAAGCTGTTGAGACCATAAATAATTCACGCAAAGAAACTTAAGAATACAAGGATTTGAGCACGAACAAGTTATCTCAAAAAGAAAGAAATAAAAACAAACAACAAACTAATAAAAGAAAGAAGAACAGACATGAGATTTTTTTTGATTCAAAATATGATTGACAAAAAAGATGCTTTGTAACAACAAAACTAGTCGTGTGTGTTAGTAATACTTAACAGAGCAACCTTAACAACTCAAAATAAAATTTCAAAGCCCAAATAAATGTTTCATCACAAACTGTTTTAAAGCCAAATCAAAAATAACATACGAAAAGAAAAAAATTAGTTATGACATTAAGAGATTTTTAAACTTTTTGTTTTATGCCAAGAAATATCTAAATAAGAGAAAAATAAGCTTAAAGAAAATAAGTCGAAAACAACAATAAGCGCAAATAATTCAAGATAACACAACCACAACAAAAACACTAAACCCACCCGTGGCGAGTGATACCAATTGTTATAACCCAAGAATCATTTCACTTCCATGGTATTATTGAGAAAATAAAATGAGAATGAATGAAAGAAAAGTAAATAGAGGTTAGAGAGAGAAAATAAAGAGAAGAAAAAGAGAGATGGTATTTATACTTACACCACATGAGACTTGCATGCCTATGGGCTTTCTATGGGCCGGGCTCGAGATTACTTAGGATTACTTGGGCTTTAGCACATAACACGTGACCGATTAGATTACATAAACGAGCCTGTTTACCCTTTCTAGCCTATTACAACATTATATAAATAAAGACCGAGACCTAATATTCATAATGAACGAACTTCATTGTTCGACTCAATATTTTGAGGCTAACAGTCAACAATCTTAAGAACTTTCTCAATGTGTTCGTTAGCATCTTCATTATCTGATCCATTGAAAGTATTATCATGTAGTTCTTTGAGAAATTGGCCCTTTAATTAAAATCTGGCCTTTTCATTGCTGTGTGGTGTCTCTTACATGGCCTGGTCTTCAAGATCTTTATTTATCATTTAAATACCGTTGTCCATTTTCAAAACTTATTTTAGCTTTCACATTTGAATATTTGAACCCTTTGAATTATGTAAAGACAAAATTTATTTTATCAATTCAACGGTGTTTATTTTTAAAATGTACCCCTCAGAGGTCGTTCTTTGTACTTATTTTTGAGATATTCATAACGTCACGCCCCTAAGTTACCTATTTCGCTGCTACCAAATTTGGGGGTGTGACAATATTGTTCCATAAAGATTCTTTAGTGGGTTGGCTGTTGATATGTTTAGCCTGGACATTTTGTTCTGAGTACTGTAGCATTTGTTTGGTCAAGAGGGCCTCCAACATCCTCAGTGTGAGGTGTGTCTTGCTCGTTTGGAGCAGCAACTTCATGGACATGTTTTTATTATGTTAGTTCAGTAAGTGAACAACCATGAGGAATGATTTAGTATGAAATGTTAGAATTTGATTGGTATTGCCTAAATGGTTCATCGTCATGAAGAAATTAATCAGGAGGATATCTAGATGAGTTATCAATTTCAATTTCATCTACTGAGGTATTGATGAACCTGATGCTTTCTTTACTCTCTATCAAACGGTAACAATGTAAAGTGTCCTCTATTTGTTATCTTCTTGTGTTAAAGACTCTAAATGCTTTTGAGATAAATGAGTTGTAACACCCCCAAAAATCATTTACAACGCTGAGGAATTATATGGGGTGCTACTTCATAATTACACTTAAGCAATAGATACAATGAGAACGACCTCCCCCCCCTAGGTGTCGTTTGAAAAATAACATTGTTGATTTAATCAAAATCTGAATTTAATATACATTTGTCCCATACTTTGCATCACAATGGAAAAGCTTGGAATGTAAAGACTCAATGGCAAATCAAAATAGTCCAAGCATCTAATTCACCTGAGAAAAACATGCTTAAAAGTGTCAACATTAAAGTTGGTGAGTTCATAGATTAGTTTAAATATGAATGTAATCCACTGTATCATCACAGTACTATGTAAAAATCCCAAAGATTTATAAAGAATGCACAACACATTTTATGTCACCATAAGTACCAAATCTTATCCCAAAGATTTTATAAAGAATGCATAACACATTTTATGAACAAAATTGAGTCACTATATAAATTCCGTGACATTGCCCGCACTATATAAATTCCGTGCCCGCACTATATAAATTTCGTGCCATGTTGGGGAGGCCCGACACGAAGGTCCCATTTGTATAATCCGACTGTTATATACGTTCGTTCCAGTGATAAGTAGTCACCGAATCGGAGGTTGTCAATCCGAACATAATAGATCTATTTTATATATTCCGTGGACTTCACGCGCATTATAATGTTCGGTTTACTCAAAGTGATCGCTAATCACCTCACACGAACTGGGATCCCACACGCTCGAATAGATTCTATTTCACACTAACATTCTAGCGCTCTACCTTCCAAGTGATTTACAGTTCATGACGCTTTGTGTGTACGTGGACTTGTTGTAACCCATTGGCGCAGTCCAGTGATAAATTTGAGTACTATATATACCCCCGTTACCGGTGTCACTCCAGAACACCAGGTAGTTAAGGTAATGTAATAATATGTTACTCCCGTTACCGGTGTACCCATCTACCAGTACACACCCGGGCAGTAATTTTATTGCTATCAGTTCAATCAGCCTAAGCTACATCGAAATATTTCGAAGTAAAGTATGCATTTTGTGACCAAAAATGAAGTCAAATAATGTATCCATAGCGAGCTATGCAAATAAGTATGTAAAACCAATTTGTAAACAATTTGTAAATGCATTTGTAAAACAAAGCATGTTTCCCCAAAAATATATTGTAAAACCAGTAAAACATGGGGCTATTAAACTCAAAAATCCTTTAAAACAATTCACATTGTTATAAGGATAACCACGATAATAAGGATTTGTAGACAGCATGTATTCCACACATAGCGGGTTATAAATCTTTTCTCAATTACTATTGGAACAGCTGAGGCTATTGAAATTTCACAATGATAAATGACCACGATCGAATTAATACAATTAATCATACGAATAACTGAATCTGACCAACGATCGGATACCTACGAACTACTATAATTATGTGTAGTTCAATTTTCGATTATAGACAGTATTAAATCGACCAACGATGCGTACATTGTTAAACCACGAAATCATAATATTTATATATGTATGAGTCATTTATTCATGTGTCATGAGAAATCCACTTGCGCGTCTTTAACCTTAACCCTTAGTATATTTTATGTTATATATACTATTTTCTGTCAAATATAACTTATCTCTATTTTTTTAATATTTAAAGAAAGGTTACTATTTTTACGACCTTCCGTTTAGACAAGAAATAATGATCTTAAAACTATTAATTGAAATAATATATTAACCGACCTTTAGTTTTTGATCATTTAAATCTCAAGTTTTAAAACTGATAATCCTCGCGGCAAAGTATAAAAACGTCATTACGAACAACTTTCGTGTTTCGCCGGAAGGCTGAAACGGACTCGAAAGTGATCAAATCATTTAATTAATAAATCTGCCATTTTTAATATTTATTAAAAATAACCTATTTTTCTACTAAAGTGTATATTCCGATTTCGATCCTGTGTTCTTCGTTATGGGGAGTTTGAAGTCGTTTTATATCATAACGGTCCGTCAAAATATTAATTTGTTATATTTATAATCAAAGTATAAACCTTTTCAAGGTCTCGAATCCCAAATCTCATGTTCCGATTTGAATTTAAATTACTCGTTTATATAAGGCACTAACAGTCCATTTTAAAGGACAATTCTCGTCTCAAATATGTCTAATATCACTTATACATTAATATCAGTCCCGTTTTAATATTTATATCGTATTTTACTTAGACCGCGCAAGTTATACCGGATTTATCACATATAATCAATTCATAATATAATGAAATAATTTAATACTTTTAAACTAACGCACCCTTTTCGTGTCTGTAACCACAAAGAACCAAACGGCCCTTTTGTGGGCTGTTCTTAACTAGCAAAACGAAACGCACCCTTGTGCGTGATTTGGTTTTGGCTGAGACAGTCCATAACGCACCTTATGCGTGGCTGTCAGCGGGACTAAAACAAACACTTAACATTTCGGCTGTTAAAACAGCCAACAAAAAAAAAAAATAAAAAAAAATAATAAAAAACGTGGGGTCCCTAGTGCTTGTTGCAGCCAAACGCACCCTATGTGGTTGTTAACCCTTAACCAACCAAACACTCTCGACGCCCCCAGCTGTCCCAACAGCCAACCCCAAACGCACGCACCCTACTCGCTGTTATAAACACCAAACGCACCCTAATCTATTCCAAACCAAACACACCCTTTTGGCTGTTTTGGTGCGGCTAACCCGGAACCAAAACGCACCCCTTTTCGGCTGTACCCCCGGCTGTCAAACGCACCCCTTGGGTGTTAAACCCACAGCCAAAAGCACCCGCTGCGTTTCTGGAGATTAATCTGAACGCACCCTTGTTGTTACAAACCAAACCCGACAACCCAACCCACACCCATAGTGGCGGCTGTCAACCCGGCTGTCCCCGCAGCCATCCCGACCTAAACCCATAAACAAACACCCCCGGTGCATCATTATAAACCCAAACCCTAGGAGTTTGTGTGGCCCCCGTGACCCCCCCCCCCATGCACCGTCCCAACACTTCACCCCCTCCCGCTCACCCGACTCATGATGTTCTGCAAACCCCCCCCCCCAACCCCAAAACACCCCTCCGATCACTCATCACACTATGGGTAGTAGTAGAGTGAGAGATTGTGGGGTTATTATCCGCGGTGAATTGATTGTTTTAGATCACCCCTACGACCCATGTGCCTTGCCAACTGTGTGTGTGTGCCCGAACTTCGCGCGCGCACGCTCTCTCCCGAACCAAAAAGGCACCCTCGTATGGTGGTTTTCCTTCGAAAACCAAACACCCCTTTCGAGGTGTTTTATACCTGAACCAAACACAAACAGCCTTGGTTGCTATTAAACAAAACCAATAAGACCCTTCGTTTTTTAAACACAAACCAAACCGTCACCTTCTTCGGGTGGTGGTGTGATTGGATGATGGTGGCCGTCTGGTGGCAGTGGGGTGGTGGAAATGGCGCGTGGGAGAGAGTGAGTTGGTGGATCGGATAGATCCGGTAGTGAGGAACATATTTGGTGTTGGTCGGAAAAGTCACCGGAAAACTTTTCCGGTGACCGGAGGTGGTGGCCGGCGGTGGGGAGGGGTGGCCGGATTATTGGGGAAGAAGATGAGTGGGAGAGAGATATATAAGTTAGTGTGTGTATGTAAAAGAGATGAAATGAAATGAAGTTATAAGTTTATATATATATATAAGTTAAAGTGACAAGTTGAAATAGTTGAGGGTTTAAAGCGTAACATTTTTATTATAGTTTTGACAAAAGTGGTTCGGGACTCATTTGAGCGACTTAACGAACGATTCAAATCTCGAAACTTGCGCCATTGTTTTTCAAATCATTTTTCCGATAAAAATGAGTATTCGCATGATAATATTTCATAAATATTTTATAACATTTAATAAAATATCCGTTATTCATTTTATGAACCGGTTTCGCTTTGTCCAAAATAAAAATGGATTTCAACACGGATATTCGCGTTATCAACAAAAGCTTTTAATTAAAAATGATGAATAATTTATTTAATATTTTTATTAAATAAATACTGATAATTAAAAACAAATTTAATTATTTTTGTGTGTCCGCGTTGTATATTGTTCGAATAATGTTTGCGGTGCTGTTTTAGCCCTTTTCGGCTCGTTTCCAGGTCTCGGGCAAAACTAAAAAGTTGTCAGGAATGTCATTCCACATCAAATTGCTTTAGAGTCCGAGTCGTGAAAACGTGATTTAGATGATCGTTCTTATAAGTCAAGCCAGACCCTAAAAGTCAAAGATTGAAATCGTCATTCTAAATTCGAAAATTCTCGGATGTTACAACCAGCACACTCATAGAAAAAAGATCGGGCATAAAAGATGTATGCTATATATGAAATAGGCTTAAATCCTCACAATTTTAGTATAAAGGGCTATAATATGCGCTAGAAAATGTTATCGATCCTAGAATAGATTGCCATATTAACCAGGACACATCTTAAACTTTTCAAAATTACCATATTTCACCATTGGATTGATCTAGTTATTCTAAAATATTACCCTAAAAGCGTGAAAACAACTAGATCATAAGGGCAAACAAGTATTCAAAAATTTTAAATTGGCCTAAAAATCGGAAGTATTAAAAACCAGGTACGTTTCTCCTATTTACCTCCCCCACACTTAAGGTTTGGCATTATCCTCAATGTGAAAAATAAACTTCAAAGTATGTAAAAATAAGGAAAATAAAAGTATGAGAAAAACTAAACTTCCTGGGCAAAGTAATCAAGATCGAACTCCATATGAAAAATGCTACGCAAAAGCTGGCATAAGTTTGCGAGATCAGCCGATTTTTCCTCCAAGCATCCTTCTTCATTACCTACTGCATTTATCCAAACAAAACAAAACAAACGAATAAACAATGCAAGAAATAATATATATTAAACACTATGAGCATGTAACATCCCCCACACTTAAGATTTTCCAAGTTGAAAAGCATTTTACTTAGAGGGTGTACATGTTTATTCAAAACAGAAAATAAAACAAATAAATAATTAAAAGCTCGGGTTGCCTCTCGAGAACCGCTTAATTTATTTTTGAGTCATTAGCTACACTCTTCCCCCAAGATTTAGGGTTCTTTGATGATACGATTCAGATGGGGAATTTTATTTGGGTGCCAGATATAGTGATAAATGCTTCCGTTGTGAGGAACCGCTTTGTCGTTCAGTGGTATGTGTTAAATCACATACTTTTTCTATTATAAAAACGAGCCCAAATAACTAAAAACGTGTGAAAAATGAAATGTAAATGCTTATTTTTGTGTTTGTGTATGTGCAAGTAAAGTATATCAAGAAAAGGACAAAAACAAAGCAAAACAGACAAAACCGAGCACGAGAATGGAAAGAGTACAAGAAATCGAAGCCGAAGGAGAATTTATCTTAAAACCAATCCTGTTAATCCTTTAACCTAAAAGAAACCCTAAAAACAATTGCATCGTTAGTCCTAAACAGCTTGCACAGTTAGTCCTTAGGGACTTACACCGTTAGTCCTTATAAATTTCACCATAAGTCCTAAAAATAACAACACTCTTATAAACCCTTAACCACCGTTAACCCATTTACCTTATAACCCTTCCCGGCCCAAATTAATAACCCAAGCCCAAACCTTTAACCAAGCTCAGGTCAAATTGATAAGAAATGGGTCAACACCCAAAGTCCTCTCCCTAGTCAAATAATAAACGTGCCAAACACTATTCACCTTTCGTCCCAAAAATCACCCTAGCATCAATTACCCTGCTTAAATGATTTTTAACCCTTCTAGAAGCCCAATGACGCAAGCAATGACATTTTTGTCAGTCCACGTTGTATTAAGTGAAAGGGACGTGTCACATGATCCAAGGGCTTCCAATGATTGCGTGATGATGAATCAAGATTGAAGGGTCAAGATTGAAGAGAGAGGAGCGTCCTAAGGACCTAGAACCTTCATCTGAGCATTCTATAAAGAAGAGCTCCTCACACACACAAGAGGACTAAATTTTTCTAGCTTATTGTCTAGCTTAGCTTATTGTATTTAGCTTATCGTTTTTAATATGATGTATTTTCCTTTTTAAAAAAGTTTGTAACTCAGTTTGATAATCAATAAAATTTCAGTTGTTTAATACATGTTTTTACTTATTGCTCTTATAACCTGAATAAGCTCATTTTTAATCTAATAAGCTCAATAAGCTCTTAGGTATCTCATAAGCTACTTATACTCAGTTAAGCTTTCAAAAGCTTAACTGAGATTAGATATTAACTAAATTTCTCCCCTAAAGTACCTCAGCTTATGATGTGGATGATAAGCCAATTGTGGATGGGCTTATTGGACCATACCAGCTTGTTCTAAACAAGCTGGAGCTTGTTGATATAAGCTCTAAAGAGCATTTCAGTCCCTGTTTAGCTGGGACAAAAAGGTACTCTTCAATTTTCTTTTATAAGCTCATTTTCTATATTGAATTGTAGTTTGCTTATTTCATGCTTATTTGTGCTTATTTCTGCTTTGATTGTGTTTATTCTGTCCTAATTTAGCTTAATTGTTCTAGTTTTAAGTGTTTTATAATCTGTTTTGAAGTTTAGTTTAGTTTTCATAAAATCTGATAAGAAAAACCAAAAATATGCTTAAATGTGTAGCTTATAGTTTAGTGCTTGTTTCCTGTTAGTTCTTGCTTATTTGATCTTCATTTGCTTAGTTAGTAATCTGTTTTTATAAGTCTTAGCTTAATTCACACTTTTGTTGCTTCAAAATGGGAAATCAAATTTTTAAAGGGTGTTTGGCACTAGCAGTACTAACATAAGTTAGTACTGCTTGGTCTCTTTTGTCACTTGAAGAAGTTTTATCAAGCTTAATCTGAGTCTTAAAGTCAGTTTAATTTGGTTTTTAAAGTTCAAATATCAAGTTTTAGGTTCCTAGGATCCATGGTTTAAATCTGTGGTCAATTAGTTTGGGAACCAAGCTTATTTGTTAAGATATTGATTAGGTGCTTGTTAGTGTCAATTTTATGCTTGATATGAGTCACTTATGCAGTAGTTTAGATTTGGTTAAGAAGGAAATGGTTACTTGTGTTCAAGTCTCATTCTGTCATAGTTCCAAACTCTAGTTTTCATTAGCAAATTTAGGTTAGAATAAGTTTTATTCAAGGTCTGAGATTGTTAGTATAAGCTCCTTAGACAATCAAGCTTAATCTGTTTTAGGTTTTTGAGTTTTCAAATTAGCTTTTATTAGCTTATTTTAGGTCTGCAAGTTAGTAATTTTGCCTTTTAGAAAAACTTAAAAAAGTCCAAAAATATAGTTAATAGCTTAAACTGCCTATTTCATTAGCTTTTTCTAGCTTATTTAGTTTCTCTATTAGCTTATTTCTTGCTTTGTAGTGAAGATTAGTTGTAGTAGTTAATCTGTTTTTGATTATTTCCCATTTCCTTGTGCTAATTTGTTCTGAATTTGAGCTTAAAAATGCTTAAGTAGTCATTCAAATCTGCTAGTTTAAGTTTATCTTGCTCTCAGCTTTTAAGAGCTTTAAGCTCATTCTGTTTGCTTACTTCCTGTCTCATTTGCTTATTAGGGCTAGGTAGTTAGATGTTTTCAGCTTATTAGCCTTGCTTTTGCTTTTAGAATCTTAAAAATCCTTAACAGTTAGCTTATAAGTCATTTAGTATAGTTTAGCTATTCTGCCATTTCATTTTAGCTTTTTCTTTAAGTGCTTTTTAGTTTACTTTGTTTGCTTATTTTTGGTCCTAGGTGCTTATTAGGTTTAGGACTTGGTAAATTTCTGCTTATTTAGTTTTCTTAATTGCTTATTGTTCCCAAAAAGCCTTAATAGTTTAAGCTATTGTTATCTAAGTCTTAATAGCAATCTGTCATCTTTATGGCTTATTTCTGTGCTTATTTGTGAGTCTTAGAAAAAAAGTGTCTTTGTTAAAAGTGCTTATTTTAGCTTGTTTTATAAAAGTTTAAAAAAAATGTTTCATAAAGAAAATAGATCACAGGGGTCGAACCTGTGACCTCCCCTTTCATAGCCAATGTATTTAACACACACTCTCAACACCAACTGCCCTTGGGACTTTTTCAATTAAGTCTTGCAACATTAAATACTTAAGGTCTTTTCTAAGTTTTGCTTATTAAATCGTTTTTGCTTATTAACTGCTTATTCCTTAAGCAACTTTTCCAGTTTTCATTTTTCTTAGATTCTACAGAGTCTTAAGTATTTTTAGTAATTTTTCTAGATTTTTATAATTTAGTTTAGCATTTTTAATTAATTTTCTAGATTAAATTAGTTTTTAATTCATAATAAATAAAATAAAAATCAAAAAAATATAATTCTTTTTTCTAAAATTATTTTTAGTCATTTAGGATTTTTAAAAATTAAATTTGCATTTTTAGGGCTTAATTTTGATTTACTTGCTTAAATGTTGCGTTTTAAAATTCCCGTTAACGTTTTTACTTTAAATCTTTAGCTGCCTTATTTGTTTGCCTTTAGTTGCTTTTATGTTTAATTTTTAGAAGTAGAATTAAAATTCAAAATATTTGATATTCAAGCATCAAACGAAATACTTTCGTGGAATTCAAATTCACCTCTTGTCGGGATACGACATCCGGGAGATAAAATATTGTTTGTCCTCAAGCAATTTTCTTATCAAATGGGATACTTACTATACTATAATTAGTTTGAGATATTTAGGATATATATTTAATAATATATAGACTATTTGGATCGAATCATTCAGCTTCCATTCTTTGTTGGGTTCCTTGGGCAATCCCATGTTGTTCTTCTTGATCTCCTTCTTTATCATCCTTCTAGTTCCAACGCCATCAATTGATTTTAACTCCTTATCACCAACATGATTCAGCAATACATCGTCTGTAAACTTCTTCGCATTCGTGTATGGGATATGCACGGTGCAATCCTTAAGAAAAGGTGATACGGTTGAAGAGTTAGATTTGATTAGGCTCGGATTTGGCATGGTTGGAATAGGCTTGATCTCATCCTCCTCGATAGCTTTGACATCACCCTTATAAAATTCTTGAAATATCTTTTTGCCCGATTTGGAACTCCTCGTGCTATAATCAGTGATCGCGGTACCCATTTTTGTAATGATCAATTTGCTAAAGTTATGCTTAAATATGGAGTTACTCATCATCTTTCTACCGCATATCATCCTCAAACGAGTGGGAAAGTGGAGGTTTCAAATCGTAGTTTAAAACGCATTTTAGAAAGGACCATAGGTGAAAACTGTGCTTCTTGGTCCGATAAGTTATATGATGCATTATGGGCCTTCCGTACCACTTTTAAAACACCCATCGGGTGTACTCCTTATAAGCTCGTGTACAAAAAGGCTTGCCATCTTCCTATCGAGCTTGAGCACAAGGCCTATTGGGCCTTGAAACATTGTAATTTTGACCTTAAGACCGCGGGTGATCACCGGAAAGTTTAAATGAATGAATTAAATGAGCTCCGAGATCAAGCCTATGAGAGCTCTTTGATCTACAAAGAGAAAACAAAGAGGATCCATGATTCTAAGATCAAGAACCGCGTTTTCAACGTTGGTGATCGAGTCCTCCTCTTTAATTCTCGATTAAAGATTTTCTCGGGCAAGCTTAAGACCCGTTGGGCTGGACCATTCACCGTTACCCAAGTATTTCCTTACGGCACCGACGAGTTATCTCAAACCGACGGGCCAAACTTCAAGGTGAATGGTCATAGACTTAAGCATTACTTTGGAGGGGACATACCAACGATGGTTGTCTCGGATCTCCAAACTTTCCCCATGGATAATTAAATTCGGGGTCAAGTCAGGCTCGTGACTCGGTTAACAAAAATAAGCGCTTCATGGGTGGCAACCCATGCTTATCCTTAGTAGTAGTATTTTTATTAATATGATGTGAGGAGGCTCGTCTCTTCCTTTCTTGTGTTTTATATTTTGTGGTTTATGTCAAGGATTGCTGGAATTTTGAAGACTCTCGTGCTCGTGGTTTTGTCCATCGTCCACTCGATCTTCAATCCTTTGCATGCTTATATATGGGAATCCGATATCCTAGATCTTATTGATTTAACATTTATCTATTAATATAATTAATAAACGGCCTTAGATTTGCGTAGAGACCCCTTAATATGTGGATTATGCCTTAAAATTAGTATGGGGGTGACAGTCTCACATTGAGGACAATGTGTAGTTCTAGTATGGGGGGGATCTTTTGATTCGATCTTACTTGCATTTGCCTTGTCTTCACGTAACCTCGTTTTTTCACCAAAAATAGCAAAAATATGCCAAAATTAAAAAAAAACGGATCCTAGGTGTTTGACCACAATCTTTTGACATCAGAATTAGTGACGTTACAGGTGGTCGGTATTCGAATTCACCATCAAATTATTTTGATATCTGGGCGTTATGACAAAAAGTACTTCGAAGAACGGTAGGATTGACAAAGTTTTCGAGTGATTTGTTTCGAGGGGTATGTTCGGTTTCTTTATTGGGTTTAAGTCCTCTTTTTGATTTTTAACGTTTAAGTTCGCGGAAATGGACTAAGCATAGAGAGGAGATGTTTACCCTAAGAACCGGGTTTTATACAAACCCGAGCGATTTGCCAACGTCATATTAAATAAAATAATTAAGATTATTTATACTAAAAGGAAAAATATTTTTTGTATATAACATATAAATATTTTATAATATTATATGATGGTTAAAAAGAAAAATACTTAAAAACAATTAAGATAATCGATGACATCAACCTATCAATGGTTTACGGTAGCTCCATGAAACATAAAGAAGCAGAGCTGGTCATGCTCGAAGCTATAAAAAACCCCTACTTCTTAGGAAGCCAACGACCCGCCTTATACCTCTCTTATAGTTTGTTCACTATGAGTGGGCCGAATTTACCAATTGACTAACGATGTATTTAGATTTAATGATACAATATAGCAATTATAAAAATATAATTTACTTAATAAGTAGAAAAAATAATAGACAAAGTAATTAAACTAAAATAAACAAACCAAACTTTTATTTTATACTAAAGACACAAACGAAACAGAAAATCATTAAGAATAAAAACGAAACCACAAATGATTAATTGTAACCAAACCTGATCAAACCGGTGTTTCGAAAGGCTTTCGGGTTTCTAACCCGAGTGTTTGTGATCAAACGGCGCGGATAGAAATACGAAAGTGGCACAACGGTTTGAAACGGGGAGAAGGCAATGGCACCCTTCCCTTTACACACGCAGGAGGAAACCCCTATCGCCCTAGACAAGACTCGAACATGAGACCTTGCCTAGGAGGGTAAAACCTCCATACCATTGGACCAAATGCCCATTGGTAAGTCTAAACACAACTAGGAACAAGATTAAACAAGGCTTGAACTAGGATATGAGGTAAAACACAAATAATAATTTTTTTTTAATCAGAAGAGTCCCAGCCGGCCGGCAGAGCAGTCCAGCCGGGTAGCTGGGTGAATTTTGTGGGTCGACGATGATTCAGTCGGGCGGTTGGTTCCGTCTAGGTGGTTTTGGGTATCTTTTCGCAAGCCAAATAAAGCACAAGAGATATAAAATGAAATACAAAGATTCAAAACACATAAAAACACAAACAAATCCTTGGCAGCGGAGCCAAAAACTTATGTCTTGCGACTACTAGTTTTAAATTTATAACACCAATTACCAAATAAGCAAAGAACACACGAGCAATTATGACCCTTTCGTATGTAGCTAGCTTGGTGTGGTAAGCCGAGGTCGTTCACTAGGATTTGGGTGTTTTCAATTGTGAAGAATCTAAGTAATAAGCAACATGAAATTGGTAAAATGGATGTCACAAGCCAAGATACCATAAAAGCAACAAATAAGAGCACGAAAATGAAGATTAAGCAAATTCCATAAGTAAAAGACAACACTTGTTTGGATTAGTTCATAAACTTGGATTGTTCAAACGAAGATGGTTTTGACAAATCGATTATATGTTAAGAATATGATGGTGACTAATTCCAATCAATCAATTCACGATTCTGTTTATTTAACAAATTCGATTCGCGGTTCGTTTCACAAATATGTTAACAATCACACTCAAGTTCCTTTTGCATAATCAAGTTATTTATGAAAAGGTCAATACATAAAACAATCATTCATAGACAAATGATTATAATTAGTTGAATGATGAAAACCCTTTCGACCTATGAAATCACCAACAACTAACCAAGCATGATAAGCAATTGAACAAAACTCATGCACAAATGGATCTCAAACATAACATGAAATTGATCAAAACCATAATCAAACATAAACAATCCTCATATTATAACATCATCCAAACAAGTGTATAAAGAACTAATCCATGATTATTTTAACAAAAACCAAAGTTTTAACAATCATATCATTCATAAACATTCTAAAAATTAAACGAGTTTACCCAAGTATGATTACAATGACTAAAGATAAAGGTTTGGAGCAACCTTCAAGCCTCCAATCGACTACAAGAGATCTACCAACCGGAAAATGATGCCAAACACTATCTTCAAGTGATCTTGCACTACTTCTGGAAATGGCAGAGGTGTTTGAGGTCTTTTGGGAGAGATAATGGTGGTGAAATTTGTCCTTGTGGGTGAAGGGTGGAAAATCATTATGAAAACTAAGGTATAGCACTCCTATTTATACTTGAAAGTACCCTTGGCCACCAAGAAAAATATAAATAACATTTTTAGACATTATTTGTATTAACATGAGTTAATATGGAGACATGATCGGACTTGAGAAGTTAGAGCACTTAAATGGGTGCATTAATGAAACTTGGAGAAATCAGCGAAGCCCAGCCGGGCGGCTACGGGCTCCAGCCGGCCGGCTCGTTTGCATCATCCAGCCTGGGCAGCTGGTCATCCAGCCTGGGCGGCTGGCCACACGACCCAATATACATATTCCTTGATTTTGCGTTTAAGCTTCCCGTTTGAGTTGTGCTTGGTCGTGGGTCATTATGCTTCAATAAAACCTCATTTTAGCTCTATCTTGGCACTTGGAAGCTTGTATGGTTAACTCTTTTGCTCTTGAAAAGCTTCCTGATCTTGATCTTTATGAGGGATTCTTCGTACATGCATAAATCTTCGGTTTTACTTATTTTTTTGTTCTTTTTCCTTGTTTTCCTGTACTTGGCTACAAATAGACTTGCAAACACACTTTGATACAATTAAGTAATAAAACCATATAAAAATAGCCAAATAACATATACAAAAGTACGGATAACGCTCCTAAAAACATACTCAATTTGAGCGTTATCAGTCCTCGATGAGGTTTGCCCCACTGTAACAACCGTTTGTTTTGAGGCCAGTAACCGATAGCAAACATACGATATTTTGACTCCTCTATTTATTTGTTGAGTCACTTTTAAATGGTCGTGTCATTTTAATTGTTAAATGCTCATTTTCTTAGGAACCCTAGTTATACGAACGCACCTTCGACCTATGATCCTAGTTAACGACTTAAATAGTCAACGATATGCTCAAGTCATTTTTATGTCATTAGTGTCACTCATATTTGAAAACTAGTTCATTTTTAGATTTCGCGTCTTTTGCGTTAACTCGACAAATTTCACTAATCGTGTTGCAAACGTACCGTCGAACTACAGTTTTAATTAAACGTCAAATAAATATCAAAGATATACTCCTAAACAATGATGCAATATTCAAAAGAATCTTAGAATTAGTATGTCCCTACCTGTTTGGTTCGAAAAAATTGTTTTTCTTTAGGGAAAAAAACTATGTAGAAGTTTCTTAGAGTATGAGTTGTCGTCTTTAAGTCTGATGGATGTTGTTGCCAATGCTGTTATCATTTCACCTGCAAGATCAGCCCCTGATGTGATTATATGTGTGGGGTGATTATAGTCCATGCCTCCTAATTTTTCCCAACGGTTATGGTCATTTGGTATTGCTAAACCTTTTTGAGACCCTCTGTCACACCCCCAAAATATCACAGTGAAAGATAATGGGGGTATGATGTTCATATCACAAATTCACAAGTCATAAAGAACGACCTCTACATGAGTCGTTTTAAAATATCTCGTTTGATTCATTTAAATAAATAAGGTTTTTCAACAAGACAAATGCCAAAGTTTCACATCAAAATAAGAGATAAGTTTTGATACAATCAAACGATAAAAGTTTATGCAAGAAATCTCCAATGTGACGCAACCGCAAAGTAACCTCTAACCTCTGACTTCCAAGTGCTATCGAGATCATGCTAGATATGGACTGCGAAATACACGCTAATCGTCATAATTAAAGTTGGTGAGATTATAGGTTTAAGTAATTATAAGTATGTGGACCACTGTACTCACCCCCAAATCTGGGTAGCTGCGGAATGTTGAATATCCGAGGGCGTTACTTCTGAGTTCAATAGCACAGATATGGAGAATGACCAATTATGTGTCATTTTATAAAAGATAAATTGGGATTATCAAAATACTTGCTTCATTACATAAGCTATGGCTTCAAATTGTTCGACTGTATAAGTAAAGATATTTGGTTTAATAACAAATGGTTCCTAAAATGTAATACGACCCAAATCTTTAATAATGGCCTCTTTCAATTAGTGACTGCCAATGTGCACCCCGTGCCCTTATGACTGAGAAAAAACATGCTTAAAACGTCAACATAAAGTTGGTGAATTCATAGGTTTATGTAAATCAATAGTAGGACCGCAAGATATCCAAATGAATGATTAAGCAACAAATGCAAACATCATAAAAAGTAATTACGTTTTCCTAAGCTCATGACACTGAAGCTCGACATGTATGAATGCAATAAATTGCCAATATTTGCCCGTGAATGATGTTCTAACTCGCAACATCCCAAATCCGACATGGTATACGTTTGTTGTCCGGCAACCCGGCACAGTGAGCGCTACTCACCCAAACGGGGATGTCAATCCCAAATAGATCTATTTATAACATTCGCGCTCACAATCTAGTAATTGATAGTTCATGATAAAGGGCTCAGTGGGTTATCGCTACTTAGGCAAACACGTAATCATAGTATAAAATGTACACTTGCGTCCAATTTGTAAAACAAAGCATGTTCTCACCCCAAAGAGGTAAATCATTTAAATAATTGTAAAACATGGGGCTATGAACTCACCTTAGTAAATAGTCCTCTGAAAATGATAATATATATCCAAAGAATGCAATGAATCACACCGTCAAATACCTAAGTAAATACGGCCAGTCTTAGTCTACAAGTTTAGGCTAAAGACTTAATGTATAAACTATAATAGATTGCTAGTTTATATATACTGTTATCACTTGTGTGGTGGTGCACATGTTTATTGTATTTGTATTTACTTGATGGCTCTTGGGAAAGTATACGATTACACACGTTCAGATATATGTATAAACGTTATTAATAAATATTCATATTTATTAAGTCGTGGTTTAACTCGTATAATATCCGGTAAATATATAAACTCGTTCGGTAAATTAGTGGTTATTAAAATCCACCTTTGTTCATGAAATAACCTTAAGTTTTTCGTATTAAAAAACAGTACTATGTTTTTAAAAAATAACATTTTTCTACATCTTTAAACCCCTAGGTTTCCATAATATTCTTTCGTCCTTTAGCTTTACAACAATTTTCACTTTAAATCATTATATGTTTCAAAACAGCCCCTTTAAGTATCAGAAGTGTCAAAACAACCCTTAAAACTTTATAAATCTAGTTTTAACCCTTAGGTTTTCAATTTGACACTTTTAGTCCCCTAATTTGTAAAAATTGTATTTTAAGCCTAATTAAGTTTTGAAAAGTGGAAATTTGTTTTCTCAAGGGTCCAATAAGCAAAACAAACTGTCTTGGCTTATCAATAAGCCCAGATGAGCTTATTTGGGCTTATTGGGCTTTTCGGCCCAAAACCATTTCAAAATAAGCTCTTAAGGATCCAAAAGGGTTTTGAAGGGACAAAAGCTTTTATTAATCTCAAATAAGCCATTTAAAATGTTTGGCTTATAAATAAGCCCAGATGAGCTTATTTTTGCGTCAATTGGGCCTTCAGTCCATTAACCAAACTCGGTATGCTTATTTAAGCTGTTTTGGCTTATTGGCTTATTCCATAAGCTATAAGCCTTGGTAGTGGGCCTATTGGGTCCATTAAAGACCCGATAAGGGTTTAAAAGGTGTGGGTAACATACTTGGGTCCATTAACTCTCCGAGACTTTAATATTGCCTATAAGCTGAGCATAGTTAGCATTAAAGCTGAATAAGCTTATACGTGGCTATTGGGCCTGAGATTAGGCCTTGCTAGGGCTCAATAGAGTCTTGCTTAGCCACGAAAATACGAATAGGCTCTTAAGCCTTAAACCAAACCTTGTTAGAATTACATGCATCTCATTTGTGGATCTTAGGCTTAATAGTGGCCTTATTTGCTCACTGTGGTGCGTGTGGTTTGCTTATGCATTCTTTACATGCGTTTAAGTGAAACTCATTAAGTCATGATTGTTAATAAGACCCTATTTTTATATGTTTTAACATAGTTTATCACCACACAAGTCATATAAAGAATTTATATGTAGTGACTATGCATGGGTTTTTTTTAATTTTTTTTTTTTTTTTTAACGTTAAGCTCACTAGTGTTTTCTAGGGTTTGTTAATCTTTGATTAAGCATCGTTAAGCATTAATTTCATCGAGTCTTGTCACATGCCAATCATTCTATTAGCTCGTATACTCTTTCTTTTTTTTTTTCTTAAATTTTTTTTTTTTTTTTTTTTTCCAATTCAAGCCATCATGTTTTTATGGAAGTTTTACGTATAGGTTTTGAGTATTTCGTGTATATGTGATAGTTTTCATATTGATTTCCATTCCCAAAATTTAAATGTAAAGATTAAGCCTTAGCTCGATAATAAACCATGTTTTACACATTCTAGTAGGTCTTAGCACCACACAAGAGGTTTACATATAGGTATACATGAGCAGTGTGAAATATTGCATGTTGCTCATATGCACGAAATGCTCACGTTTGGTTTGTTAAATACAAACTAAATTGACCAACGAATGATCAGAGAATGCAAAGCATGACATATGCCACATTTATTTACATACGCACTTACAAAGGTGTCATAACGTCTTAAATGTGTCTTGTAGATGTAGCAAAGGACAACCCGATGTATTATACCCAATTGTATGTCAACCCTAAGCTCCAAGCTTATCAAATAACTAACCTTAGCTCGTAAACCTTCTTGTGACTTGTTATAGAAGCCCTAGCGTGGTTTGTGAGTTCGAGTGAGATAAATGAAGGTGTTTGTTTGCGGTTTGTGAAGCAGACAAGTAGAGAAGAGAGAATAAGTATGGTTTACTTGATTGAGTGTGTGTGAGTTGTAAGAGTGTCAAATGGTAAATGTGTGTGAGTATTTATAGGCAAGAATACTAGTTACATCTCCTGGTTCCTTAAACAAACCAAACCGAGCCCTAGGCTAGTAGTTTTGGGGTTTTTAGTTATTTCACCCACATAGTTTTCTTTAAACAAACCTAGTACCATTCTTAATTACAAGGTTTTGGTATAAGATTTACCAAGATTATGGAAATCTTATGGATTTTGTGTGTTATTGTTGGCTAGCCGCGGGTATCAAGGCACAAGAGGGAGTAAAATGGTTATTAACCATTGGGTAATAGGCTAACTAGGAACATATTGTACATGTTTTAATTAAACATGGGTTGTACAAGTACTTAGGGATCATTAGGAGATTTTCTAGTTGCTTTAGTCCCCTCATTCGGCCAACATAGGCTTTTAACACAAGAATTGATTAAATTTTGTGTTTAAGGTTTAAAAGTGGGTATTGGTTTGAGTCTAGGTAAGTCTAGGTATTTTCAGGTGTGTACAAATGTATTTTATGCGAATCGTAGCCTTTTACGTGACCAATAAAAATAAAATATGCAAAGTTAATAATTATCTTCTTAATAATTATATAACACTTGTTTGACGTAAACCTTAATTTATTTGGTGACCGTTTACATTAAACGATTTATTTCTAGTCTACGCGATTTAGCCTAAAATTTAAATTAAAAGTAAACGCGTATCGGACTAAAATAAATAGTGACAAATAATAGGAGTCGTAAAATGACCTAAAATTGAGAAATGTTACAGTCTCCACCCGTTAAAAGAGCTTTGTCCTCAAAGCTTAAGACCTTGTAGTGGATGACGAAGCCCGGTTTGTGAAAAGCTATGGGTATTTCTGTTTGAACGAATCTTCACATTCCCAGGTGAACTCAGGACCTCTCCTAGAGTTCCAGCGAACCTTAACCAATGGTATCCGGCTTCGCTTCAATCGTTTGATCTACAGTTCCATGATTTCAACGGGCTCTTCCACAAACTGGAGCTTATCGTCAACGTGAATTCCTTCTAACAACATGACTAATGGTTCGTCAGCATAACATTTCTTCAGATTAGACACATGGAAAGTATGGTGACTTGCTCAACTTCCCCCCCCCTGAGGAAGTTCCAGCCTGTAGGCAACTTTCCCAACCTTGGCTAACACCTTGAAAGGTCCAACATATCTCGGGTTTAACTTACCCGGCTTACCGAAATGTACAACCTCTTTCCAAGGTGAGACCTTGAGCATAACCCTATCCCTAACTTTGAACTCCATGGGCTTCTGCTTCAAATCAGTGTAGCTCTTTTGTCGATCCTAAGCAGCTTGAATTCTCTGCTTGATCAGGACGATCTTTTCTGTTGTTTCTTGGATCAATTTTGGACCACGTCCAGTTGGGCTCTCCAAACTTTGTACCCTAGCCACATAGGTGATCGACATTTTCGGCCATAAAGTGCCTCATAGGGTGCGGCCTTTATGCTAGCGTGATAACTGTTGTTATATGAAAATTCGGCTAATGGCAAATGTTTAACCCAGCACTTGCAAAATTATTCATGCAAGTTACGTAGCAGTATCCCAGAGTTTGGTTAAGTCCTCCGCTCTGGCCATTGGTTTCTGGGATTATACGCTGTGCTTTTCATACTTATATTGTACCCAAAAGCTTTCTGAAATGATTTCCTAAAATATGACGTGATATTTTCATCACGATTACAGAGATTGAAACAGGTATTCATTTGTCTTGCTTACTATCTTGTTCAGGTACTAACCTTTGCCAACTTGGTCTAAGGGATAATTTTCCTTATTGGCAAGAAGTGAGTAGATTTTGTAAGTCGATCCACAATCCCAGAGGTGTCTCAAAAACCTTGTGACGACTTAGGAAGCTTGGTGATAAAATCCATCGTGATATTATCCCACTTCCACTCGGGTATTGCTAGTTGTACTAACAATCCCGATGGCCTTTGATGTTTGGCCTTGACCCTTGCATATGTCAAGCACTTGCTAACATATGTGGCGATGTCAGCTTTTATATTGGGCCACCAATATAGCTTTTTCATGTCTTGGTACATCTTTTCAGAACCGGGATGGATAGAATACTTCAACTTGTGGGATTCGTACATAATCACGGATCTTAAGTCGCCATAGCAAGGTAACCAACTCCTGCCGTTTAAACATAAAGTTCCATCGACGCGTGGTTCTAATTTTTCCTTGGGTATATCCTTTCTGATCATAACACCTACATCTTCATTCTCAAGATTCTTTGGTTTCAGGGCTTCGATCTGAGCTTCTAATGCGTCAGCCACTACGTTTGCCTTCCACGGGTGATAACGAATGTCACAATCGTAATCACTCAGCAATTCTAACCAACGGCGTTGCCTCATGTTAAGCTCCTTTTGATCGAGAATGTGTTGTATACTTTTATGGTCGGTGAACACGGTGCATTTGGTTCCGTACAGATAATGTCTCCCTATCTTTAGAGCAAACACCACCGATCCAAGTTCTAAATCGTGAGTGGTGTAGTTCTTCTCATGAATTTTTAGTTGTCGAGAAGCATAGGCAATCACCTTCTCTCTCTGCATCAACACAGCGCCTAAGCCTTTGTGTGAAGCATCACAATAGACCACAAAGTCTTCGCTTCCTTCAGGCAAAGCCAGAATTGGCGCACTGCACAACTTCTGCTTTATTAACTAAAATGTGTTCTCTTCCTTTTCACCCCAGTCGAACTTGACTCCTTTCTGAGTAAGCTTCGTCATTGATTTAGCAATCTTCGAAAATCCTTCGATGAACCTTCGATAGTAACCAGCAAGACCTAAAAATTGGCAGCGGATCTCCGTTGGCGTCTTAGGAGATGCCCTAAGACGCCAACGGAGTCCTGACAAAGGAATTATCGGAACAATTACAGCCAATCGATACGGTGCTCGATCTACTGGTGCGGCTCCTGGAATTAAGTCGATTTGGAATTCCACTGGTCGCGCCGGAGGAAGACCTGGCAAGTCCTCGAGAAATACTTCAGGAAAATCTCAGACGATTGGTACGTCCTTTACTTGTTTTCCTTCCGACTTGTCCTCCTTTTTCTTGGCGGATATCTGTGCCAAAAAGACCTGGCATCCTTTTGCCATTTACTCTTGAGCTTTTCAACATGAGATAACTGTCAACCGAGATTCTCTCCCGTTGCTACTTTCGTTGCCACAAAAAGTCAAAGTTTCATTCCCGTAGGGAATTTGAACAAGTTTCTCATCGCACACGATCACGGCGTGACATCTTCTTAACCAGTCCATACCGATAATGACATCGAAACTACCCAATTCTACGGGCATTAGATCTATATTGAATGGATGGTCTAAGAAATTTAAAGTGCATCCTCGTATAATAGTGTCTATCCCTACTAATTTCCCATCAGCTAATTCGACATCATCGTATAATAGTGTCTATCCCTCCATCTTTATTCTTCAGCTTAGGACATTCTCTCTTGAAATGCCTTGGTGCTCCACACTCAAAACAACCATTTCCCTTGGGAGCTGCCCCATTACCCTTTGGGTATTAGCAACATTTGTGTTACCAGTACTCCTGCAATCGAGGGCAAAGTGCCCTACTTTGTTGCACTTATGGCACCTCTGGGTGCACGGGCCATTGTGGTGAAGATGGCACTTGGTGAACTTGGGCAAAGATCCCCCATACGGCTTCTTTTCGCCTGTCCCCATATTGTAGACCTTGGCGACATTTTGCCTCTTGAAGGGTTGTTGCTGGTGACCATGGTTGTTTCTGGATGAATCATCAGCCTTCTTCTTGCTGTCAGATTGCCTTTCTGTGTAGGTACAGAGTTTCTGATCCATCAAGTCGTTGGCCAACTCAATAGTCTCATCCAACATCTTAATAAATGTTGTCAGGAAGTCCACTAATGTACTTGTTAACCTTCTCAGTTTCGTTGGCAACAAACTTGGTACATATCAGGGTTAGTTCTTGGAAACGTTCTGTGTATGCTGGAACATCGTTCCCCTTGACTTTGAGGTTCCATAGTTCTATTTCTAATTTCTTGATTTCACCCTGTGGACAATACTTGTCCGTCATCTTTTTCTTGAGTACCTCCCAAGTCATTGCATATGCCTCAGGACCTAAGGTTCTTATCTGACCATTCCACCAAGTCAAAGCAGCACCTAACAGCGTGCAGGTGGCAAACTTCACTTGATTCTCAATAGCACAACCACTGATATTGAACACTGACTCTGTCTTCTCAATCCACCGAGTCAAACCGACCACGCCTTCAGTCCCCTTGAAGTTCAAAGGTTGGCACTTCATGAAGTCAGCATAAAAACAAGGGCGCGCAGTTTGCACGTTCCTTCGGTTATCCCCGTGCGAACTGTGGCTTCCATCTCCATTGGTGGAGTTTCGTAGAAGAGCTTGGTCAATCATCGCTTGGATGGATTCTGGAGTCATGTTGTTGGGATTTGTGTTGTCAACAGAGGTGTTTGGTCCTCTTCTGGTTGTAGGTGCCATGATTTGTCTAGATCACAAAAGACAAAACATGAGGTTATATGTCAAAATATAATAATGTATAGATAAGATATCAATACAAGAGAGGTATATAGTACAACATAACACATCCATTTCATTAATAACTTTGAAAATTTTACATGAAATGGTTGTTGGAGTACACATAATACAATACAAAAGATCTAAGGCTATGCTAGCTGGGAAAATCCCTAATACTTAACATGCCTGTACAATGACATAGCAAGATAAAATAACATAATCACTAGACGTGACTGTTAGCATCCCCAGAAGCATCCTGGTGATCTGGAATCCTAGCCTCTGGTCCTGGCTATCTAGCTCTCCTCTACAAGATACAAATAACATAGATCACTAGATGTGACTGTCAGCATCCCCAGAAGCATCCTGGTGATCTGGAATCCTAACCTCTTGTCCTGGCTGTCTAGCTCTCCTCTGTTGCTCTCGCAGTGCTAACAACTCAGCTTGCATGTCGCTCATCTCTCGCCTTATATCTCTAATAACTCAGAGAGTCTCTACCATCTGGTCCTAACGCCTATGGTCAATCTTCCGAAGTGCTGCTAACTCAGCCTGATGCATCTGAAAACGAGTCTCATATACCTAATGTTGTGTCTGAATAAGAGTACTTTGCAGCTATAGCTGTTTCTGATGAGCCTGGAGATGGGTCTCGTGTGTATACACATGATCACGATGGGTCTGAAGCTCTTGATGAGTCACCTGACTCAATTCTATTGAGTGAGCCCAAGCCTCTCGGGAAGCATATGCCTCCTCCTCCACCATCCATACTGTCTCCTAGAGAGTCATCCTATCCCCCATAAGTAGATCGACCCGCTGCGAGTCTATATCGACTCGCTATGATATACGAGACCTACTATCCTGAGCATCCTCTAGTAAAGCATACAAGTCCTGTGTATCACGCTCATGGAGCTCAGCAAGCTCTGTGACCCTAGTATTGACCTCTCCCACAGTTATAGGTGCTATCTCTGGAACTGCCTTTGCCGGATCTACCCAAGTATCCCTAATCCCGTACCCAACATCTCTAATCCTCTGTCACCTCTCTTCAGCATCTACCGTGATAACAAATCCATAATCTATCCCTCGACCTCTGGTAGGTCTAGCAGTAGAACTCTCCCCGACCTCGTATCTAGAGCCTAGGGTGGACAAATACAACCTCTTGCGGGGAGGTTGCTCAGACTCGAGAATATCATCCCTACGGTCAACAGGTGATGGGTATGTATAGAGATGGTGTAGTGGGTAATCGGCAGTATCTGCATCAATAACCGGGTGGATTCATCTGAGTGTCTGGATTTAGGTTGGACACCCAGATGATGGTAGTAAAGGTGATGAATGTGCAGGTAAGGCCATGCACCTAGCAAGGCGCTCCCCTGCAGAGGGTGGTGATAATAAGATAGGTGGTGATGGTGATGGAGTAGTCATGGCCAGAAGTCTCTCAACCTCTGCCTCTGGTGGGAGGGATATGGAAGCCTGACCGATGGTATCCTAGCCCAATAGTAAGGTCAGTGGAGGGTGGTGGTATAACAGGCTCTGTTCCCTTAGGTGGGAAAACAGGCTCATCAACAGGTACAACAATAGTAGAGTCGACCGGAGCTAAGTGCTCCTCCTCTTCCTCTTCCTCGTCCTCATCATCCTCATCCTCATCATTGGCATCATCCCTAGATGAATCGCCGTCATCATCATCTCCATCATCTCCCCCGTCCATAGATAGTCAACCGGACCATCCTCTGTCTCATCATCCTCATACTCCTCTGGATCCTCCTCGGGATCCGACTCAGTAACATATCCGGGTGACTCAGCAGTAGGTGAATCAACAGGAAGGATTGGCTGCTCCTCAGCCGAAAACTCATGCTCATCCTCCAATGGTATATACTCAGGTATATAGGCTCTGGCACGTAGTCAGGATCATGTGCCTGTACGAACATAGGCTCACGCTCATCTCGTCTGAGGAACTGGCGGTGTATTTTGATCCTCTGGCCTGGTATGTAATCTGAGATGTGGGGCTACTGGCTGTATCGGGAGTCCGTCGTATCCTAATACGATGACCCGTGGAATGCCTCCCTCAGATACCTCCTCATCATCGGCTCCCCAGAAGGCTCTGCCGGGCTCAGAGTCGGTGTAAACAGAAGTGTAGGTAACAAGCAGATGTCGCAGAAGACATGATTACTGTAAAAGCAAATAACTTTATATAAAGTATTACGTATAGGAAGATTGATTGATAATGTCTGTAAGCTTTAATAATAAAGATCTTATAGTAATATATGTAATATCATTTATATACACGTATATCAATCATGTAAGCACTTAGTACCCTACTAATGCTAAAGCAATGCATGTCATGTAAGCATATATGTGCTAGATGTAAACAAGTAATGCATGTATGTCCCTCGCAAATCCGCAAGGTGAAAACAGTGTTTGGAAATGTTATAGTCCAAAAAACTTTCGACCTGGTTCTCTATAAACCCTTGGCTCTGATACCAACTTAACACCCACAAATCTAAACACGCAGCGATTTTTAGAATATCCGAGGCGTTTACATTTAGGGATCAATACCACAAGACTAAACTGACTACTAAACTGTCGTTTGGAAAAAGAAACTTGGATTAAAAAAATACTTGTTTTGATACAGAAGCCCCAGGGCTTCAAATTGTCTACAATATAAATAAAAGATTTCGTTTATAACAATTTCCCCAAAATGTAATAAGTCCCCTAAATCTTAAGTGTTGACCGTCTTCAATTATTGTCGTCCAATGGATCATGCACCTCGTGCCTTATTGACCTGAAAAACATCTTAAAACTCAATAAAGTTGGTGAATTTCATAGGTTTTATGTACATCAATAGTAGGAACGCAAGATTCCAATGAATGATTAAGGCACCAAATGGGAAACATCAGAAAAAGTAAGTACGTTTCCTAAGCTCATGACACTGAAGCTGACATATGTGAATGCAAGTATATTTGCCAACGAGTGTCCGTGAATGATGTGCTAACCCTGCAACATCCTAAATTTGACATGGTATGCGTTCGTTCCCAAGGGAATAGCTAGTCACCCGAACGGGGATTGTCATCCTAATAAGATCTATCCATAATATTCGCGCTCATATAATGTAATTCCCAATCATATCTATGCAATTAACAGTTCATGATCATGGACAAAATAGGTTATGGTAACTCAGGCAAACACGTAATCATGGTATAAAATGTACACTTGCGTCCAATTTGTAAAACAAAGCATGTTCTAACCCCAAGGATGTAAATCATTTAAATAATTGTAAAACATGGGGCTATGAACTCACCTGAGTGAATAGTCCTCTGGAAATTGATAATAGATATCCAAGTATGAATCACACCGTCAAATACCTAAGTAAATACGGCCAGTCTTAGTCTACAAGTTTAGGCTAAAGACTCAATGTATAAACTACAATAAATTTGCTAGTTTATATATACTGTTATCACTTGTGTGGTGGTGTACGTGTTTAATGTATTTGAAATTGTTTGATGGCTCTTGGGAAAACGGATATACTTTCTTAATAAATATACTTATTTATTAAGTCGTAAATTAAACCCGTTTAATGTCCGAATATATTAATATTCGACCGATTCTTTAAGCGTTTTATTATTTCACTTTTGATCACAAATATACCCTTAAGCTTCTAGATGATTTACTTTAGTCCCTAGGTTTATAAAATATAAACATTTACACTGTAAACCCTTTAGTTTTGATAATTACATAATTAGTCCTTTAAGTTTACAAAAATGAAATTTAGGTCTTTATAGTTACTACTGGTAGATATAGTCATTACTACTGGTAGCATATTAGTTACTCCTGGTAGAATAATATTGTCATTAGTAAACGGGAGTCTATAATGGTTACTACCTGGTAGATATAGTCATTACTACTGGTAGCATATTAGTTACTCCTTAGAAATAAGATTGCATATACTTAGTACCATAATGGTTACTACTGGTAATGTTATAGTTAGTCCGGGTAGTACAAATGCATTCGTTAAGCTTATTTAAGATTTGCTTAGCTGTTTGGCTATTGTTAAGCTCGATGAGCTTATTTTGACTATATGGGCACGTTGGCCCAACAACCATTTTACTAAAAATTAGTACCAAGGTCCATATAAGTTCGTTTAGTTTTTAAAGGGTATTAGGGGCATATATAAGTTTCAATAATCTTGTATGTCCACCTATAATACAGCTTGTAAGCTTAATACCACATCGTGGGTCCTACTGTTGGGCCTGTTGGGCTTGTTCGGCCTTATTGGGCCCGCTTGTGGCCCGTAAGTTTTCTTAAACATTTGATTCTTTCCTATGGGTTCATGTTTCATATAACCCTTGGTAGCTCATAAGGAGCTTAATTATAAAGTTGAAGCCTTCACTAATAGGTCGTTGGCCGGTTGGCCGAACGTGCATGTTGATCGTGAGAGCACATTGGTTTCACTAACCATATATAGGATTTGCGAAAATAGTCTTAGCCAATTATATTATTCGTTTGTTTAGCCCTTATACCCACTAGCTGTTACCCATGCAAACATTTGTTTATCTCGTGTATACCTTCCAAAGCATTGTGTTCGTGTTTTTCTTACATTTAACGTATGGTTTTTCTCATAACGAATGGTTTATTCAAAACCTTATTTGTTATGAAAACACGTTACGCGTTCCTTTATAGTTTCTACCGCACAACCAGTTGTTAAGTGTATTCATAATAACGCATCATGCGTTTCTTAATTCATTTATCATGCGTGTTCTCAAGCTAGTGTGCTATACATACATACATTTGACCCATAAGCTAGTCATTATGAAAAGAATACGCATAATACGATTGTCATGAGTTTGAATGTGACTTACAAAGGTCCTAGCGCCTTGTTTGAGTGTATGCGAGTAATGTGGCAATCCACGTATGTAAAACGACAATACCAACTCCCAAGCCGTCATACTTTGTAAATGCCCAACCTTGCTCGTGTAAACCGCCTTTATAAACTTGTATGGAATGTTTGTAGGTTCGAATGAAGATCAAGGGAGGTGTTTTTGTTTTGCGGTTTGAAACTCGAACTAAGTGAAGAAGCCGGACGGTAATCCTAGCCCCAATAGTAATGTCAGTGGAGGGTGGTGGTATAACAGGCTCTGTTTCCTCAGGTGGGAAAACAGGCTCATCAACAGCTTTGTTCCTAGTCACATGAACAAACCAAACCGTGCCCTAACCCCAGTGGTTTTGTGGTTTCTAGTTAACTACACCTTATTTTGTTAAACCACTCAAGTACATGTCTTAATTAGAGTATATTTGTACAAGATTTGGTTAGATACTAGAAATCTTAAGGATTTGTACTAATACATGCATGTTGCCATGACCTAAAGGGGCAAGGGAGGATTCATTGGTTATTATCCAATGTGTAATGGGTTAGTGGAGACATTAAGGACACATATTAATTAACTAGGAGATGTACAAGTACTTGTGAGAATCATTAGGAGATTTTCTAGGTGTGTTTGTGTGTGTAACCGGCCCTTAGTGGGTCACATATACAAAATTAATTTAATTTTTGTGTTTAAGATTTCAAAGTGGGTATTGGTTTGAGTCTAGGTAAGTCTAGGTATTTCCGGGGTATGTCAACATGTATTTTATTGCGAAACGTAACCCTTTTACGTGGCCAATAAAAATAAAACACGCAAAGTTAATAATTATCTTCTTAATAATTATTTATTACTTGGTGGATGTGGACCTTAATTTATTTGATGGTCGTTTACATTAAATGGTTATTTCTAGTCTACGCGATTTAGCTCTAAAGCAAAATTAAAAGTAAACGCGTATCGGATCAAAATAAATAGTGACAATTTAATAGGAGTCGTAAAATGACCTGAAATTGAGAAATGTTACATCTTATCCAAAAAGTTTACACCCGCAGCCGAATTCAACGAATTTTGATCATTAGCATTCAAAGCATTGTAAAACGTATCTAATTGATGTAATTCTGAAAATCCGTGATGTGGGCATGCTCGAAGAAGGTCATTAAATCGATCCCAAGCCTCGTAAAATGATTCGTCAAATCTTTGTTGAAATCTCGTGATTTCGTTTCGAAGATTTGTCGTTTTTTAAGGAGGAAAGAATTGATTAATGAATTTTGAAACAAGATCATCCCATGTTAAAATTGATCGAGGAGGTTCTTTCTCTAGCCAAATCCGGGCTGAACCTTCTAGAGAAAATGGAAAAAGCATAAGCTTAATTGACGTGCTTGGAATGTCCAGGAATCTCATCGTTGAGGTGATCTTATTGAAATAACGGATGTGAGCATGTGGATCCTATTTATCATGTCCGAAAAACTGTTTGTTTTGAACAAGATTGATCAAACCATGCTTTAACTCAAAATTAACATTGATTTTGGGAATTACAATTGCATCCTCGTACCCCTCGGTGGGTGCTTGGAGCAATTGTGTCATAGTCCGGTTATCGGCCATCGGAACTAGGGGAGGATTAACAAAAGGTTCTTCTAAATTAAATTGTTCTACAACAGCCGGTTGGGCTTGTTGTTGATGGTTACGGTTGCGAGTTTGAGAACGAGTGCGCATGCACAAAGTAGAAAAAGAAAATTTAAACTAAATATTTTTTTTAACAAACTATTTTAACGGCTTACGAGATAGACAACTTAAACCAAATAATCAAATTTACTTCACGG
>BQNB010024169.1:0-56420 GCA_026074375.1 Tanacetum coccineum
TTTAGGGTTTAGGGTTTAGGGTTTAGGGTTTAGGGTTTAGGGTTTAGGGTTTAGGGTTTAGGGTTTAGAGTTTTGGGTTTTGGGTTTAGGGTTTAGGGTTTAGGCATGTAAGGAACTCGAAAAACGGAATTAAAACGAACAAGTTATGAATTTTACAAGTTTTATATATAATTAACTTTATAAAAATAATTATATAAACTGTGGTGAACAGTAAAGTTACTGTTCACCAGAGGTTAAAAATCTCATAAATCTAATATTTTGATAAATTTCCTTAATACGAACCCACGGACATAAAGAACTCGAAAAACGGAATTATAACGAGCAAGTTACGCAATTTACAAGTTATATATAATTAATTGTATAAAAACAATTTTTATTACTGCTGTGAATAGTAAATGCTACTGTTCATCAGGGATTTAAATTTTATAAATTTAATATTTTGATAAATTTTCTTAATACTAATCCAAGGACATAAGGATCTCGAGAAACGGAACTATAACGAACAAATTATGATTTAAACAAGTTATATATAATTAGTTTTATAAAAATAGTTTATATAAACTGTGATGAACAGTAAAAGTTACTGTTCATCAGTGGGTTAAATCTTATAAATATGATATTTTGATAACTTATTTTAATACGGAGACGTGGACATAAGAAACGTATAAAACGGAGTCGAAACGATAAAGATATGAAGTTTTAAAACTCGCGCGCATTACTTTTATTTTTATACAATCTTTTATAAAACAATTAATTTAATAATAAAATATCATTATTAAATCATACATTTTTACAAACGATGCATTTGTAAACGAAAATAATATTTTCTTACGGATACAAGTACACACACTTTCATTTAACAAAGTACGAGTTAATTATTGTTTTAACTTTTAAAATTAATAAAAACTATTAGGTGGTGGTGTAACTATACGACATGTGATGTTTTAATTATATGAAATACATTATACTCATACGGCCTATAATTAATTAGGTTGCATTCAAATTGCCGAGGCGATTCGCTTACTTGATTTAGATAATCAATCATTCACTTACGGTGAGTTCATAGCCCCGCTTTTATACAATTACATTGTTTTACAACTTTGGGGTGAGAAACATGCATCATTTTACATTTGGACGCAAGTACTCTTTTAAACATATTACGATTTGGCCTAAGTAGCTAAACCCACTATTGCCCACTATCATGAACTGTCAATTGCTAGTTAGCGAGCGCGAATGTTATGAATAGATCTATTTGGGATTGACATCCCCGTTCGGGTGAGTAGCGCTCATCAGTTTCGACTGTACTGAAACAACGAACGTATACATGTCGGAACAATTTGGATGTTGCGGGTTGAACATCTACATGGGCACATTTAGTGCATTAAATTGCATACATATATGTCGAGCTTCGGTGTCATGAGCTTAGTGCACTTCGTATATACTTTTAAGATATGGTATGTGTTACATGTCTTACACTGGAAATATTGGGTCTATTTTATACATTTACTAAACATGTGAATCACCAACTTTATGTTGACGTTTTAAAGCATGTTTTTCTCAGGTCAATAAGGTACGAGAAACAAGGATATAATTGGTGGTCACCATTTTGGAGTCATTACTATAAAGATTTGGGTGCATTACATTTTGAGAATATTTGTTATGTCTTAAAATCTTTACTTTTCATGGATGAAACTTTTTAAGCTTCGGCTGTTGTAACAAAAAAGTCTATTTTAAATCCAATGTATCAATTTTAAACGACTCTTATAGAGGTCGTTCTCATATCTCGTGTGTTGTCTATGAAGTAACACTCTCCAAACCCATTTTCCGCTGCGGACCCATTTTGGGGTGTTACACCTAAGCTTTTTAGACTCCAACGCCGCTTCAATTTAGTATCTTAAACTATTAGCAATCATTGGGTGTAGGGTCTTTCTTCCTATGGTAGTCACAGTATCCATCAACATTTTCCTTCTTTGGTGTTCCGATCATCAGAGGACACAGTGGTAGTTGTAATTGGTGTTTCGTTGCCAATATCTCCTTTGGTCGCTTGGTTAGGGAATCAAGGCTGAGGTGGTTAACTTCCTGCCTTCGCTTGCCATAACCTTTCGGTGTTTTGTCGGGGAGAAACTATAGGGTTGATAGGTGGTCCCTGCAGGTTGAAAGTTATTATAGTTATCCGTACTTTTGTTTCCCCTTCGTATGTCGCACGAGGTGCCTGCTTCCCCGGTATGATGTTTCTTGTCCTTTCTCAGGAATTTTCCCCTTGTTACTCGTTGGTAAGCCTCTTCGGATTTGACGAAATCATCTACCCTTCTCATCATTTCAGTCACCGTTTTTTGAGACTTGATCGGAGAACCGCCTCGCTAATTCCGGGAACTTGGAGTTACTCATTAACACTGATATTTGCATTACCTCCGGAACATCTTGTATGTAACTCATTTCTTGGTCCAACGTTCTTTAAAATCGGGTAACGGTCCTCCCCCCCCTTTATATTCTTTTATTTCTCCTCCTTCCTTTTTTTCTCTCTTTATTTCTCTTTTTATGTTGGCCTTCGATGATCTTAGAGACCTCCGTCGGAATCTTTACAGCATTTCCTCCTGAGCGCAAACCTTTCAAGAACTTTTTCATATAGGTGTGTCCAGTTGTCTACGCAACTGTTTGAGAGCCCATCAAACCAACCTCTAGCCGGACATCAAAGTTTGTTGAAACATCCTGCACCATACTGACATCTGCCACTCTCCTTGGTTGGCTGCTCCCATGATGCGGGTAACATGATCATCTAAATCGGTGGATCCGTTGTATAACTTTTAATTTTTGGGCATTTGGTGATTTGGAGCCGAGAACTCAATGATTCGCCTGGTGAATGGAGATTTTAGGACCTCTTTTTACGACTTCTGGAGATCTTCATCCTTCTTTTCTTCAGTTCCTTTGTCACAGGCTTTCGCTTTATCACCCTCCTCTTCATCACCGAAGGTCAGGCGAATCGGTTCGATTAGTTTGAGTGAGGACATATGGTTTAAGATTTGGTCTTGTAGACTTGGTGAGTTGTTTGGGTTGTCGTCGTTTCTAGCGACTTGCTTTACCGGTGTGACCGAATCAGGTGTAGGACCTGTCATTCTAAACTCTTGGCAGTTCGGAATTAGGTCCCACGAAAGGCGCCAATTTGTTGAAGTAAAATCTTGTTCACCAGCTTTCGGACACAAGGGTTTTCCTATCAGCCATTGGAGACTTATGATTCTTCAAGTATGAAAGATCCCTTCCTCGTTCCTACGCATAGAATGAAACACGCGTTAGCCTCGCCCCATGTTTGACCCCGAGACAAAGCTCTGGCATGAGAGTAAGCGGGATGACATGTGTGAAATAAATGAGTAAATGCTGCAGTAGTCAAGAATTAATTGAGAATGCAATAAATGTCTTTGGGGGTACTTATACTACCTCAAAGATGTACCTGATGATGACGTCGTATGCATTGACCTCACATCTTACCCGGAACTGTCGGGTGGACCCTTGTCAGTGCTTCCGAGATGCTTGGTTAGCACGTCGCTCGGCGAGTCTAATCTTAACCTTTGGGATAAAGACAATACCTGCAAGATAGGGACCTTATCCTTGTCGTTTCCTTAGTGTACTTTTGTCTTTTATCCGGAGGTCACAATGTCTTTAGTCATGGCCAATACACGCATGATATGGCAAGTTTTGTTCTACTCTTTTTTTGTGAGAAAATAAATTAAAGTACATTTTTTGTTTGTTTTAAATGGATGTCTATTTCTCGTTTTCGTTTTGGTCAAAACAGCTTACATGTTACATTTTTCATTAGTGAACAGCGTAAGTTACACTTTCTCTAATATTTTGTAAATTATGTAAGTAAACATGTATTTGATGCGAGGGAGGTAGCTGTTAAAACACACGTACATGGAGTTGGAACTTTTTGCGTTTTGTAAGTAATCATAATTTGTTCTCTAGATGAGACAATTCGATTATTGATTTCAAAACAAATGAAAATAAATTGAACCACTTGCATTTCATCTATTGCACAACACAATTTACCATGTCTCAAGGTGGCCTTTTACGCAAATCGCTCTTACCCAATATGCTAATAACTCTGATACGATAGGAAAAACGCAAAGGAACTCGCTCACCTCTGGCTTGAAGATTAGTCTCTTGTAAGCCAACCAACTAAACAAGATTTTATACCAACAAGTCCTGTCGCAAGCGATGGAGCGGAGACATAAGGGGGAGGCTCCAAGGCGGCAAGTTCCCCCCCTAGGCGAAAAAATTTGTCAGTTTGTAAATTTTCTGAAATTATCTGATTTTTTTCGTTACATTGTAGCCCACTCTAAGAATACGTTTTGTAGTGTAGTTATTAAACAAATATCAAAGTGTGCCCCTTTCGAGCCATCTTTCTGGCTCCGCCCCTGTTGTGGGGGATCGCAAGTCTTTTTATAGAGCATTATTATTTTTCAATTCATGTATCTTATCGCATTTTAACCAGTTAACGGAGTTTTGTATCCTTGCAGCATGAACGGGAACACTTTTATCACCTTTTCTTGTCCTTAGGGATCATCCAACACAACCCAAATTTTAAACCTTTTATATATTCCAGTAGGACTATCAGGGATTGTTAGGTTTAATCTTTGAATAAATAAGTTTGTATTGAATTAAATAAAATCATGTAATGAATAGTCTATGACTAACGAATCTCATGGAAAGTATACGTTGCTATGAGGGCAAGAGTGGGTCTCCATGTATACGGTTCTCTAGGTAGACTAAGTAGTGGTGAATTTCATGTATGTTAGTTACTTTTCCAGAGGCTGATAAAGCCACTTTTGATATGAATACAATGCAGCTTTTAGTCCTTTATATCTCCATTTCCATACTTAGTTAAATCTCTCTTTCATATATAAAGTACTTTCCCACATGAGCTGAATCTTTAATCTTACACGTTGGTATCAGAGCCTAGGGGGCTCTACCTGATGTGTAGCATGTAATAAAGGCCGATTGCAAAGTTACGCAAGTTTGATCATAGCAGTTTGATCACAGCAAGTGCGATTCATTAGCAAGAAGAACGAGAAAGAAAGCAGGAAGTAGCAAAAGATAGCAAGAAGAAAGAACAGAAGACAGCAAGTAAGAAAAAAAGCGTGCGAGCAGCAAGCAAGAAAAGAACGCTAGCATGAAAAAAAAAAGAAGCAAGCAAGAGAGGAGAAGATAGCAAGAATGAAAGATACATCAGCACGTTGAACAATTCGTGAGCCAAAGGGTTAGCAACGCCATCGCTTCAATGTCCCTAAACTTACCGAAACAATTTACTCCTCGTGGGTTCCATTTTTGGTTGAGACGGTGTTGACGAGGCATTATGGTCTTTGGGAGGTCGTTGATCCGGTAATACCGGGGCAATGGTAGATGAGAAAAAGAATTACACCACGAAAGCTATAATCTTCCAAACCTTACCGGAAGATATTCTCCTACAGGTTGCAAAGCACAAAGATGGAATAAAAGATGTTTTGGGTATCGATTCGGTTCGGTTCCCACCATTCAATTCCCCTTTTATAACAATCGCCCATTTTTAATTACTTTATTAATTATTCTATTTATATATATTCCATTACAATAATTTATTTAGGGGCGGACGGGTCCAGAAGCAAGGTTGCAAACTCTAAGAGTGGAATTGGATGATGTTTTAATGATGAAGGAGAAAGAGCACGATCAAATGACTTTTCATGGCAAGATAGGAAAGTATTATGGCAAAGTTTAAAAGTCTTGGTTCGAGGCTTGATGAAGAAGTTGCGGTGAGAAAGCTTCTCAATTCAGCCCCGAAGAAATATCTACCAATTATTGCCTCTATCGAGCAATATTCGGAGATTGAAACCATGTCGTTTGAAGAAGCGGTGGGAAGACTCAAAGCTACTACGAAAACGACTCAAAAGTCTTGATGGAAAAGGAAGAAGACAAGGGTGGACTGTTGCTGACTAGCAGCGAAGTTTTTATAGAGGTTCACCCACATATTATTTCGTCGCAGGAATGGGCGTAACTTTCCTCCTTCCATAATAACATCTACAACCCTAAAGGAAAGATGGTTCGGGGAAAGAAGAGGATTGGTAGAGGAGAAAGAGGACGTGGAAGAAGCTCGGGTCAAGGTAAATAAGTGGAGTTTAGATGCTATGAGTGTGGAGAAAAAGGACACTTCGCAAGGGAGTTGTTATACTAAATGGAAGAACGACAAAATGAATGCCTACTCTGATCAGGAAGAGAAACCGGAATGCTTTGATGAAACGGTCAGATTTAAGGGGGTGAATGTTAGGTCTTCATCTTGAATAAATAGTTTAGTATTTGAATAAATAAATCATGGTCATGAAACTAGTCTATGATAACCGAATCTCATGAAAGTATACGTTTGGCCTGGGGCAAGAGTGGGTCTCCATGTATACGGTTCTCTATAGGTAGACTTAGTAGTTTAGAAAAGTGGGTTAATTTCTTGTATGTTAGTTACTTTTCCAGGAGGCTACTATAAGCAACTTATGATTATGATTAATGTGAGCTTTTAGTCTTTATATCTCCATTTCCATACTTAGTTAATCTCTCTCTTTCATATATTAAGTACTTTCCCATGATGTGAACTTTATCTACACGGGATCCAAACATCAGTCTCCTGAGAAGATTTAGAGTGGAGAGTCTTGTTCTTAGCTTCGTCATGGTTCAACCTTGTAGCAGTGTCTGAGCGTCCAATTTATGCCTTTCTCAATGTTGGTCTGAAAAGTTATAATAAGACATTATGTATGCGATTTAGTTTAGAATCTCAAGTTGATATGAACAAAGTCCAATGAGTATCAGGCTAAACAAATGTACAGAAACATGTAAATGAAGTAGAATTTTTATTTTATTTTACTTTTTTCCCAAGAAAAGCTAATTTTATTAACACCAAAACATATAAACAAGTCAAATCATGGTTTACATGACATTAACCCATGGCCGCATTAAAAGGACTGATCACAACATGCATACAAACTAACCAATACAGCAGAAGACAATCTCAAAACTTAGTCTACCAAAAGGGACTATCGGACTAGAAAACCATACAAGCAAAACATATGACCACAGAAGTGAGCATCAAATCCAGCACAACCAAACACTTAAAAGCTTTTGCCATCCAGGAACCAGACACTTATCTTATACAGAACATTACGAGCATAATGCATGAGCCTCACCAGCACTCGGGAATATAGTTATCCACAGTACCCGATTAGGATATGTATCCACAGGAATAGGAAACCTTCCTTATGATAACTACCACCAGAAATACAAGAGATTCAAACCTCAATGTATAAAATTGCCACTACACCCCATTAAACACATAAAGTCAGGATTCGAGTACTGGAGGCTATCAACAATTTTCGCTAGGACGATGCGACTATATTATTATGTCGCTGGTGGAATCTTGCGGAGTGCAAAAATTTTTCTTCGTATGCAGATGGTGCTCGTTTGGTTTCAATTCGGTTCGTCTCCTGCTTCCTTATTTGAAGGTTATTTGGAAGGCGTTTTTTTTGTTACGTGGTAGGAGTTTGTATGGAATCTCCGGAAACCCAATTTACTTTTTCCGCGAGTTAAAAAGGCCTCAGTAAAAGAGTCCATTTTCAGATGATATTTTTTTACGAATCTTTTTGTTGGTGTTTAAAAGCTAGAGGTTAGTTCTAAATTAAGATTGGATAGTTGGATTTCAACACCATATTTGATTTCTTTGTAATTGTCTAGCTCTTGCTAGTGTTTCTAATAAAGTTGCCGTTCCAAAAAAAAAAGAGGCTTCAACACCAAGATACAAGGGCCATCTATTTACCTCTGCATAACCATATATCCAAACACCCCTAGACTTATCAAAAGACAAATATTTCCATATGAAGATAATGTTTGCAGCCCCTTGTAAGACCAAAAATAAGTCACACAACCCCCATGGCTTAGGGAACTACCTTATGAAAAATACAAACCAGAATTGGCTTGATATCCACACCACTCCAATGTTAATATTGCCGTCAGGACCCAACTTATTGAGTGAACACATAGGAACAGGATAAATAGTACCCACAGGATAAAAAACCCAAAGTGATAATAAGCTGAATTTCCAAGTTAAAAAGCCGACCAACCCATCGCGTTCGAAATTTATCGGGTGGGTATACCCCCCTGATTAATTCCGAACACTAAATTGGGTCGAGTGTCGGGTTAAAAATGGCCGGCTTATTCTGGTTTTTGACATGTATTTTCAAAATATGATACATTTGGTGTTTGACTTGTTATTTATCTAGTCTCTCTTGCCTATGCAAGTTTATAACTCTTGTTTTCTTTTGCCTACTGCAAGGCTTCGCCTATTTTCACTATATTATGATTTATTCTTCTTTTGCCTACTGCAAGGCTGTGTCTATTTCACTACGGGATGATTTAAGTTGCATACTATACTATATTACTATACGAGTAACTAATATTGTTAATTCTTGTTCTACATTGCCTAGTGCAGTCTGCAACAAACAAATGTTGCTGCAATATTTTTATTTTCTTATACAAGTTTAAACACTTAACACCCGTGATCATGAGCCACAATAGACAATTTGGCTTACAAGTCATCTACACACTTGATATACCGCAAGTATAAAAAATGGAATAGAAAATAACAGATAAAGATATAATACCTCATGTGAATAATCCTAGGAAAAACGCTCTCTTAGCAGATAGTTGAAACGATTGGGATTTTTCATAGTCCTCAAAACCTGCAGAGGGGGGTCCCTTTTTCTGAGCAATTTCAACTTTTTCTTATCAGTTTAATATCTGATATGTGAGCCATCGGCTCACTTAATATTAATCTTATGTTTTATTGGGAAACCCACCACAATAGCTTGCTATTGGGGTCTTTGCGAGTTGCTTTGGTCTTGCACTATAGCCTTAGCTTGGCTTACCCCTCCAATATCAGTTTAAACATAAAGATCAAATTTATATTCAGCCATATACATATACTACTAGCTTCATAATTTACTTCTTTAATAAGTACTCTAAATTGATCAGTCAACTTGACCTACTGAGTATAGTAGTTTTTTTTTACCACACATATCCAAACCAGGGTGCTTTGAATGACTCAGATATAATAAACATTTCACCATATACTGAATCACTGAATTAACTTGTTTCATAGAACAGTTTGCTCAGTAGATGGTGGCGGCTTGTTTCTTGAAAATTTGATTTGTTCTAAAACTCAGCCAGCATGTTTCGTTACAGAATACTTATTCAAAATTTCACATAAAGTTTTGGGATAATTACTTGAAAATGTATCATACTTGTCACTTTTTGTTATTGTGTGTATTGAACTTTTTTTTTTCTTACTGTGTGTATCGAACTTTCAAATTTCGACCTTTGTGTGTATTTTGTTACTATTCTAGCCATGTAAAATGACCATTTTACCCTTCGAATTTTGAAAAAAGTAAGGGTAAAATGGTCAAAAATACACACAAAGGTCGAAATTTGAAAAGTTCGGGTTACACACAATAAGAAAAAAAAAGTTTCAGTACAACACATAACAAATAGATACAAGTATAATGCATTATCTAGTATTAACCCTAAAGTTTTACATTTCTACTAGCTACTACATTTTTCCAAGGACATCTCGCTCCAATTTGTCCTAGAACATCTTGCTCAAATAAACTTATTGATGAATATCTGAAATATGGGTTCATTACCTAATAATTTGGTTAGAGCGTCACCAGGAAAAACAAGAACGGTAACTGGTTTATGCAAATTAATCTCTGTGGCGAGATTAGAAACATAATGATAGTGATAAACATGCTGAAATGGGGTATTGTGAGAGGATTTTTGTGATGTTAAATGCATTGGAGTTGTTAGCAAAAAACAGATTAATCTTGAAAATGCACTACTGCATGGTACATGTTTACTGTTTGACTTCTAGAGTCAAACCTTTGACTTTCTAAATCCACAATATTATGAAACTTGGTTAAGGAAGCTAATGATTAAGAGCAAAATAGGTCCTATATTTAGAAGAGGAAAAGTGACACTATATGAAATTTCTGTTTTGATTGATGTGGGGGGTTAATCTGTGGGATTAAAATTAATGGTTGTATGAATGTGGTTTTATATCTCAATTCTTGAAGGGGGGGCATATGAATTTTAAACTTGGTTTTCGGTTGGATATGAAGTACAGCAAAAAGTTTCAGACAATTTACATCCCATTTATTATATTGTCTGTGTCATTTCATTACACACTATTTCATTAACACTATTTGATATGAAGATTAAATATCTGAAAATCTGTTAGAGACAAAAAGATTATAACAAATGCAAGACGATAGTATAGTATCAATGAACCATTTTATCAAATTTCAATGAGAATACTGAGTACAAGAATCAATATAAACCAACAACTCTAAATATCATATGCGCCTTAAAGAATGATCGCTGTCACTAATTACACACTACTTAGTACCTCACCACCAATATTTGCTCGTTAAACTCATTTGGAAAGGCCTAATCTTACTGGAATTCTGACTTCATTTAATCTAGCATCTGCGGCCCTATCTATCCAAGGAGAGAAAGCATAACTCGATCTATCAGAAAATATTTGCAACTGATCATCATTATCTTCATCGTCACTACTACCTTCATCATCACTACCTTCATAACCACTACCATCCTCATCATCAGAGAACGATGAATAAGAGGTAATGGCATTTATGTCCCAAATACCTTGTGATTCGTCAACCTCATTGATATCATCATCATCAACAAACCGTTTTAAAAACGGATGATTTAACAACTTATCAGCAGATAATCTACGCACAACCTTCTTAGACAAACAACCCTTCAAGAAACTCTTCCCTTCATTAGATACGCTACTGGAACTGATAACCGACTCAATTTCATTCTCATAACCAACACGTCTCAAAACCTCATTCTTACCCAAATCTTTATATGCAAGCCAAAGTTTTTTTCCAGTCAGCATCTCAAACACAATACACCCAAACGCCCATATATCAGCAGGCGGTTTTTGAACACCACTAATCACAGCTTCTGGTGAGAAATACAACGGGTTACCCCTCCAATAACGACCCGGATCCTTCTTCTTAATCTGCTTCACCCTTTTCGCTAATCCCAAATCACCAACTTTAGCAATAAAACTATCACTAATCTTATTAGGCACAATCAATATATTCTCAGGTTTTAAATCACAATGAACATACCCTCGTTTATGAACGTGCCTTAACCCTTTTAGTATCGATCTAGCATAACGCTTAACATCAACTTCAAACAAACCTTTACCGTGAGACATCTCAATAACATCAGCTAGGGTTCCACCAGAAGCAAACTCAAATAACAAATTATAAACCATCTGATTGTTCTCAAGAGTAATCTCCTCCCCAAAACACTTGATCACATATGCAGACCCGCAAATGTTATCCATAACCTCTTTCTCCTTCTGAATAGCGGCCGAAACAGAAACCTCTGCAGATTTAACAGCCATAATGGACGGATACAAACTATATCTAGATTGCGCTTTCATATTAGCAACGAAAACAAAACCATAACTAGCCTTACTCCAACACTGAAACGTTCTAATGCCAGGAAGCATGATCCACCACATTATCTTCTTGTTTACTTCTTTTCGCTTCGTATACATTTTGCTTATCGGTAAGGCTTCTTTTCTTCATGTACGAATCGTTCGAGTTCAACATCATTGCAAATTTACTGATTAAAACTTAAGGGTTTTAGGTAACTTGGGGTTGAAGGAATGAAAACTGAAGAGATGAGAAAAGGGTTAGGGTTTGAAAGATGGTAATATTTGATGAATGACGTGAGTTTATATAGAAAAATTAAAAGGGTGGATGGTTTTATAACAGAATAACGGTTTTTTTTTTCTTGTATGGCACGTTTTGTTCTAATTTTTGTCATGAGAGAAAATATACAATTTTTTTGTTGCTTCAAATCGATGTCTATTTTTCGATTTTGTTTTGGTCAAAATTAAATGTTACGTTCATTTTTATTAGTGAACACTGTTGGGATTTAACATCTAGCTAACCACAGTAAGTAACGTAGTACGCAACGGATAAGACCTTCAGTAATAGCTTTAGCTTTACGCAGTATACGAGAAGTAAAAGAAACGTCGTACCTCTTTGATAATTGTCAAGGAAACGAATTGAATTTAAGCGACTAAAACAATCGCTCTACGGTTTGCCTCACCACCAAATCACGTCATATCCGAATTATATTAAGCTTGCTAGGCTTAACTTCACAAACAAACAACCCTTGTATAATAAACCCGATTACCAAAACAAACCACTTTGACTTGTAATCCGAGAAACCATCACCGAATTAGAATTAAAACCCTAATTACTCCGAATTCCAAGGATCGAATTCAACCAAACCCAAACCTATTTGGGGTTTTTATCTTCGACAGGAGAATAAAACCAATACCTCGTTGTATAACTCTTGAGTCGTTCGTCGTAGCAAGGAGGAAAACAAGATGGAATAATTAAACCTTTGCGGTTTAACCGAGTTCGGTTGTGGAATGATACCGAAAACCAAAAGAACCCTTTAAGGGTTTTATAGAAATCGGTGGAAAAAAATAAGAGGAAAGCCGAATATGGTTTTAGGGATTTTAGGAGTTGTGTGTCGTATATAGTGCAAAACGGGTATAGGTATTTATAGCCCTTATACCCTTGAAAAAGAAAAAACCATGATAACTTAGGAAACAATCATATTCTAATCAAACTCTCTATTTTCCTCCTTTATCCTACTGAAACTAGAAACCTCTTGGATATACTTTATTCAATTTCCAGTTTTACAAGTTTGTAACTTAATCGGTTTAGTCCTTGTGGTTTTAATATGTGAAGTTATAAATACAATCTAGTTGTATTAACGTTGTGTTGCCCCCAATATGTCGCATATTCGTATTGTATTAGTTGTAATTCGACTACCATAATTCCAACACTCCCACTTGGGAGTTTGGTTAGTTGCACTTAACACGCATACTATAATTGGCAAAGTTCTAGAACCCACACAATATTTTTTCATTAGGTAATATTATGAGATAAGAGTTTTCAAAAATCATCCTCACCTATTTAATGGTTATAATTTCTTGCTTAATTAATCTCCCTTTTGTTACAGATATCGTTAACAATGGAATAATGGATCCTTGTCATTCCATATAGTTTAACATTATGTTTCTTGTTATAGAAATAATTCAGATATACCAAATGTAATCAAGAATCATCTTGCATTACCCTTTGGGAACGGCCATTCATTTATCTAATTAAATCTGGAGAGGGCCCAATGGTATCTTTCTGCACATATCAAGTGGAGGAACAAATTCTTTATTGACTACAAGTGTTGTGGATGCTGCTTCACATACACTTCGAAAAATAGCTTTTATAACTACCTTGTTTCAGGACAGCGTTTGGCTATAATCACAAAGTGATATCCACACATACAGAACTGCTTGCATCTCACTCTGATGGACAATTTTTTATCAACCATTTACGACATTTACTCATGACTTGGATCCAAATGTAAAAGATTCGAAGGTTGGTATCCATTGCATCCTTGTTAGGAATTATACTTTGAGTTGATTTGAAAAACATATAAAGATGGAGGGACTACAAGACCACAAGCTCGGAAATAACATTAATGTGATTGAAGATTAGTCAAACAGTATTTAATGCTCAGCTAAAGGATAGAGATCAACTTTAATGCTGATTGAAGAGTAGACAAATAGTATTTTATGTTGATTTATAGTTTTCTAATTTTTGATCTTATATTGTCTTGTAAACCTAACCCCCTATAGTATATAAAGAAGGGTAGGGTCTTAGGTTAGGGCATCTTTTTCATAGCAGACTTTACAATGATGAGTCCTAAACGCTTAGAAAGCGTGTTTAGAGTTAGCTAGTTAGATTCTTTATCATGTTTGAATAAAAGAAAACTTATTAGTAATGTTGATTGTTTTCTTATTTCTATATTCCGCTTGGTATTTTTTTGCTTAATCAATCAATGTTATCATACCCTAGTTGAGTCCGATTCTTGGATTTTACAATTGGTAATCAGAGCCTGTGGATCTTGTTCTAGGGTGATATGGTTTTTCGTGTAAATTGTTTTTCGGTTTTTATTAAAAGGCGTATTTGATTTTGGGTTTTTACGCTAAACCCTAAATCTTTCTGTAGCAGCAGTCGTGGGTTTGACGAGCATGCAAGGTTTCTCACAAAAACAGCAGGTTTACATATCCAAGGGATCTATTGTTTTCAGAAGTGATTTAGTGATACTTAAGGTTTGTGACTGGATATGAATGTTGGGCTGTATTTGGTAATGTTACGCATATTCATTTGTTCTGGTCACCCTCGGTAATTCACTACTGGTCACTTGGTTCTATGTGGTTTTATTATGTTCCTGCTGTTTGTTAGCTCTGGTTTCTCCTGTGTCGCTATATGTTTTCTACTGGTCACTTAAATCGGTTCCTCCTGGTGCTTATACGGTTCCGACAGGTTTAGCGACGGTTCTGTTGTTTGTGCTGCTAGTGTTGATCGATATCGGACAACACATATCATAGGTCCATGGACGCGTTTGGATCTTGAACAATGATGATGTGTATAGTTCGTTTTGGAGATTCAGTGCATGATATGATTCTTGATTGGTTGTTGCACGCTCTTTTACAGATTTGGTTGTATATGATACGATTCAGTTCTTGACATGATCTTGATACTGGTATCTCGTTGATACAATAGAGCTCACTGTGATGGTGGCCGTTGGTATGCATATAGATACATTTACAAAATTTATTTATATCGACATGCTACTATTTGTTGTATACAAGAATTATGCATGATTCAAAGACGTTTATTACATGTTATAGTAATAAGCATGTCTTGTTTGCACTGAAGGAAGAGATGATCTATGCTACTGAGTTCATGATTCAAGCAGATGGTTAATATACTTTTAGGAGGGGAAGCTATTGTTTATTTACCATCTACATGCACTCTATTTGATTATGACAAAAAGGAAGAGTTGCTGGATTCAGGGGAAGTTCTTCATCTGTTTAGCTTAAGGGGAAGCTTTGTGCTTTAATTGGTCTTTGTCATTTCGAACTAGGGAAATTGTTGGGAATTATACTTTGAGTTGATTTGACGAAATCATATTAAAGATGGAGAGGACCTACAAGACAAAGCTGGAATAATTTAATGCTGATGAAGATTAAGTCAAACGGTATTTTTATGCTCAGCTAAAAGATAAGATCAACATTAATGCTGATTGAAGATTAGACAATAGTATTTAATGCTGATTATAGTTTTCCTCAATTTTTGATTTTTATCTTGTCTTGTTAAACCCTAACACCTCTAGTATTAAAGAGGTGTAGGCGTCTAGGTTAGGGCATTCATTTTTCATTAGCAGATATTCTCAATGTGAGTCTAGGACGCTTAGAAAGCCTTGTTTAGTGTTATAGTTAGTTTCCTTTTTCATGTTTGAATAATGAAAACCTTTTAGTAATGTTGATTGTAGTCTTATGTCGTATTCCGATGTGCCTTAATCAATAAATATTATTTCATACCCTTGTTGAGACCGATTCTTGGATTTACACATCCCTTGTGGAATACATATGAGTTTGTGGGAACAAAAAATCCATATTATTCAACGAATATAACCAACACTATTATTTGACTTACATAACAATATTCACCATATAGTTAATCCGGACCAAATGGACATATTTAGATTGATGAATCATTCATGGATTAACATTGCAAATATAGAATAAACAGTTATTTATGAATGGAAAACAAATCCCAAGTTCTTTATTCATCAGAAATTAAAATCTGTATTACAATTCCAAAATTATCCAAATATAATCAAACAAAGAGTTACATTGAATACGAGCCACGCGCAACAATCGTATTCATAGTCTAATTCATTAATGCTTAGGATGCCAAAGCCTTGTGAGGAAGGGTCAGCTAAATTATCTATGTGTCATCAATTTTCTCTATCCTTTTACATCACCATTTTATGTCTCGGAAGTCGAGATAGTGAACTTTTGCGGGAAAATGTCTTGCACCTTTAGTGACTCCATCATCTTTCGCTATTGCTATGGCTCTAGTATTATCATAATACATACTTATGGGTTCTTCAATTGTGGAACAATGCCAAGCCCAGAAATGAATTTGTGAATCCATACAGCCTCCTTCGATGCATCAAAAGCAGCGATATATTCAGCATCTGTAGATGAGTTGCAAAAAATACTTTGTTTTGTACTTTTTCCAGTCCAACTGCACCTCATTTGAACGAACACATATCAGTCTGCGACTTTAGGTTGTCAGCATCGTCTCAGTATCCAGCATTGTGTAGCAAGGAACCTCTGAGCTCTCGTTCCATATTTACCTCCATTACCAGAAGAAACATATCCTTAGTATTGCGAAGATACTTAAGAATATTTTTAACAGCAGTCCAGTGTTCTTCACCTGGATTTTGTTGAAATCGGCTTGTCATGTTCTGTGCGAACACAACATCAGGACTATTACATCTCACAGCATACATAATAAATCCTATTGCCGAAGCTTAGGGAATATTTTGTATGCGCTGTTTCTCTGCACGGTGTTGAAGCACCTTGTGACTTACTCAATTTAAGCTTTTCTTGCATTGGGATACTTCCACGTTTGGAATTTTCCATATAAAATCTTTTCAAGATTTTCTCAATGTAAGCACTTTGATTTAAACCAATTAACCGCTTTGACCTATCACGGTAGATCTTGATTCCAAGAATATATGCGCATCCCCTAAATCTTTCATAGCAAAACTTCTTCCAAGATAGGATTTTAATCTGTAACATTGTGGAATGTTGTTTCCCATGAGTAATATGTCATCGACACATATAGAATTAGGATAGCGACATAACTCCCACTAGCTTTTAGGTATACACATGGCTCATCAGGATTTTGAGTGAAACCGAATTTCTTGATTTCATCATCAAATCGCTTATTCCATTGCCTTGATGCTTGCTTAAGTCCATAAATGGAACGCTTAAGTTTGCATACATGGTTAGGATATTTTGGATTCACAAAACCCTCAGGTTGCTCCATATAGACTTCTTCAGAAAGATGTCCATTGAGGAAGGCGGTTTTGACATCCATTTGCCATATCTCATAGTCATAGTACGCGGCTATAGTATGAGAATCCTTTAGTAGCTCTAATGTCTGCAACAGGAGAAAAGGTTTCTTCATAATTAACCCTGTAGGTTTGAGTGAAGCCCTTTGCTACAAGATGAGCTTTAAAGATGTATACTGCACCATCCATGTCTGTCTTTTTCTTGAAGAGCCACTTCCTACTAACGATTCTAGCATTGGGAGGAAGCTCAACTAAGGCCCATACATCATTGTCTTTCATGGATTGCATTCCTAATTATTCGCATCAAGCCATTTCTTGGATTCAGGATCTAGCAATGCAGCTTTATAGTTAGCGGGTTCACCGAGATCCCCCAACTCATGTTCCTCAGCATCGATGTATAAACACAATCGATCTGTGGGATGGCGTGTCCTTGTGGACCTACGAATGGGATTGATTATACTTTGAGGTTCATCAATTTCTTGATCTTCCTCTTCATGATTTAAGCTAGTGTCTACAAAAGGATTTGTATCTTCTTCTTGAATTAGTTCAAGATCTTCCACACTCCCACTTGCTTTCAGATCTATAAGATCATTCTCAAAGAACTCAGCATTCCGAGCAACAAAGACTTTGTTCTCAGACGGGTTGTAGAAAGAATATCCCATCGTTTCCTTTGGGTATCCTACGAAGATACACCTAAAAGATCTAGGATTAAGTTTGTCAGGTTTGGTAAGTGTATCACGCTTAACAAGTGCCTCACAACCCCAGACTTTTAAGTAAGACAGCTTAGGGGCTTGCCCATGCCATATTTCATATGGTGTCTTATCAACCTTCTTAGTTGGAACCATGTTGAGAATGCGTGCAGCAGTCTCAAGGGCATAATCCCAAAAGGACTTTGGTAGAGTAGTTTGACTCATCATGGATCGAACCATGTCTAGCAGTGTTCGATTTCTCCTCTCTGACACTCCATTGTTTTGTGGCGTGTAGGGAGGAGTGTGATGGGTAATAATCCCATGCTCCTTTAGATGATCCAAAAACTCTTGACTCATATATTCACCTCCACGATCAGAACGTAGTGACTTAATGGTCTTCCCGAGTTGGTTTTCTACTTCCTTTTGAAATACCTTAAAGGTTTCAAACACTTCATGTTTATGTTTCAGCAAGTAAACATAACCATAACGACTGAAATCGTCAGTGAAAGTGACGAAGTAGCTAGCTCCTTGTCTTGACACTATTCTAAATGGGCCACATACATCGGTGTGTATTAGTCCAAGTAGATCTTTAGCCCTTTCCACTTGATGTGAATAGGGTTTTCTAGCCATCTTACCAGACAAGCATGAAACACATTTTCCTAATGACTCAATGTCAATAGAATTGAGAAGTCCATCATGTTGTAACTTTTCAATGCGTTTCTTGCTAATGTGTCCAAGACGACAGTGCCACAAGAGAGAAGAGTCTAATTAATTTTTGCTTTTTTATTGGTAATTGCATGCATAGAACTATCATTTGTATTAGAACAAGACATATCAATTTCAAAATGCAAATCCGTGGAACTGCATAAATAAACTAGATATCCTTTGAAAACTGAATAACATTGTTATCATCAAAACGATTTAATAAATCCATCGTCAAACAAACGTGAAACTGAAATAACACCTCTAGTGATAGAGGGAGCATAATGACAATTGTTCAAAGGAGGGGGAACAAGGGACATATTCCATTGGGAGCTCTAATATGATAATGTTCAATTGCTCAACGGCTGCCTCGATGACCATCGCCCACGTACAGACTTAAAGCGCCTGGTTTCAACTTCCTACTTCCCCGTAGACCCTGAGTAGTAATACAAATATGAGTACCACAACCAGTGTCATAAATCCAAGGGGAATTTTATTTTTAACCTAGGGATGAGTAGAGTGTCTATGTGAATTACCTGAAGCGCTAGATCCTGAGGTAGTTCTTCTTCTTCATGCAGGCTTTTAAGCAAGGCATGTAGTTCTTCACGGTCTTCCCCATGCCGTGTCATTTGAAATTCTGCACGAGCTGGTTAAAATCCTGTTGAGAGAGACTAAGATAAGGATCAATGCAAGATTTTGACCAACTGGTTTGACGGTCGCTCCAAGTTGTCATGTAGCCCTTCATCTTAGAACGTGGGAGCTAACCGATTGACCCTCCTCTCTGCTAGCAAGTGTGATATTCTCTCACAGGTCTGCAGAAGTTCCTGTTTCACTGTTTTGAAAACATAGCTTTTGTTCCTGGTGCTGGTCAATAGGCACTCAAGATGGAGTAGATTTTCGTTGGATATCTAGGTCCATGGTCAACAACATGAGCACAGCAACTTCCTTTTGGCCTTTAACCCATGCAGCATGAGCTGCAAGGTCCTCAGGAGGAATTTGTTGTCCAGGAGGTGCAACTGGTGCAACAGGAATAGGATGCTCAAGGTAATATTCCTTGTCTTCAGTTGAAAGTACCAAACGAAGTTTGATGTACCATCAATGAAGTTGGGTCCAGTGAGTGTTTGTTTCTGAAGAAACTCCTGATACCGAATTGTTTAGACTGGGACTGAGGTAGTCATCTACAATAAAAAGTTCAAACAATTAGTATTTTCGATAATTAAATTCTTAATAGAATTAACTACCCAATTAATTTACTAATTAAGACTAAGATCCAACTTGCAGTCCCACTTATTACCCAAGGTCTGACCAGGATGTAAACAAGTGGGGCAAGAGGTAAGCGTCGAGCGTTAATTGCAATTTAATGCAACTCTTAGATTTATGATACTTGTCAAAACATTAGTCAGCATGTAATAATGTTAAGAGCATGTTTAGTATCATCTTATGCCTCGGGTCCAGGGTCTGACCAAGAGACTCGAATTAAGTCGACCAAACGAGAACGTGTGAAAATCGTCAAAGGTCTGACCAGTAGGCGAATTTCACCATGGGTTGGTATGGGTCCAGGGTCTGACAAAGAGACTCAAACCAAGTGCACGTGTTCTACGATTGGGTGGCATAGACTTAAATTTTCTAGGGGTATTCACATAAATGTGTCAAAACGTGTACAAAGAAGCATGTAAACAACTTTGTAACACTAATTTAAAAACTTTTAATAATGACACTGTAGTGACATGCCATGGTTCACGGTAACTCCAATCGAACTCGCAAAGAAGCGGAGAAACAGGTCAGCGCGAAGCTTATTAAAAACCTTATTTCTTTTGGGAATTACGTAAAAACAACCCGCCTTAAACTTCTCTTATAGTCTGTTCTAGTGGATGAGCCGTACTTCCCATGAGTCCATAGCGTCCAGTTTTTAATTCATGAAAAACAAGTTTCAATAGTTTAACGTCTTATTAATTTTCACAAAAACAGTTTTCCACGAAACAAATGGTTGGTCACTATGAGCATGCATTAGGCGTGTAAAATTAATAGACTACTTTAACATCATCTTTTAGTCATATGGCATATTTAATTAGGCGTGTAAACAATTTAGACATTAAATAATCATGCATACTAAGATTCATAATTAAAAAGATGACATTAAGCATACAAGTAAACATGTAAAATCCGAGTTCTCTCGCGAGTCTTCCCCAAATGGAGAACCATAAGACCCTCACTAGGTTTTCTGCTAAAGTGCCTAGATTGCCCCATTCACCACATATTGTGATTGAGTGGGTCTTATAGCCGGAATAGACAATAATTAAAAAGGAATCATACAAGCTAAATTAACAATTTTAATTTTCTTTTTTAACCTATATTAACTTTTAATAGTTTTCAAGATCAATATCTACATATTTTATTTATCTTATGGCAAGAATCTAAATATTATTGTCATATTTTTCTAGTAAAACATAAATAAAATATCAAACGCAGCAGATCATAGCATATGTTTTAATAATAGGCATGTAAACTAGGCGTATAATTAAAACATAAAACGTGTAACCCATAAAGCTAAAACGAGTTGACTCGTGATGCCACTGTTGGGATTTATCATCTAGCTAACCAAGTAGCTACGAGTACGCAGCGGATTGGATCTAGTAATAGCATATAGTTAACACGTACATGAAAAGTAAATAGTAAGCGTACCTCTCAGCAATTGATCAAGAAAACAAATTAAGCGACTAAAACAATCGCCTCTACGGTTGCTCACACAATCACGTCAACCGAATACGTTAAGTTGTCTAGACTTAACTTCACGAACAATCAACACTTGTGCCTTCTTGGATCAAAACCCTAATCGAACAAACACTTGTGATCTTGAACCAAAAACCAATCAAACCGAATTAGGGTTTGTAAGAAAAACCCTAATTAACCGAAAACCCTTTAACCGAATTAAACAACCCGAAAACCTTAGTTGGGATTTTTAACTTCGAACCAGGAAATCACAAACACCACGTGTATAATTCTTGAATGTCGAGCTAGGAGAAAACAAGAGAAAATCGATTAAACCTTTGTGGTTTAACCGAACTCGGTTGTGGGACAAGAACCGAAAACCAAACAACCCTTTTGTGAGGGTTTTGTTGTTGCGATCGGCTCAGGGAAAAAAACAAAGAAAACCGAAAGTTTTATGAGGGTTTTGAGAATTGTATGCGTAGAGAATGAGGTATGGGGTATGGGGTATTTATAACCCTCAAACCCTAGTTGTGATAAGCTTAGGAAACAAGTCATACTCTTATCACAATATTTCTCACCTCCTCTTTATCCTAATTGAACTCGAAAACCCTTTCCTAAGCCCCTAGAATATCCGGCCCCTTAAGGGCATCCTCCGGGTTCGGGTTTTGTCCATTTAAGTCCCTCGGTTTATATATCGTGAAGTATAAACGTATTCTCCGTGTATTAACGTGTGTGCCCCCAATAGGCTCACATATTCGTAATGTATTCGTGCTAGTTCGACTACCATATTTGTTTAGTTTTGCGTCATGTGAGTACTTGTGTTGCTCACAACTTTACATTGTTACTGTTAATCAAACTCAACTAGAAAACCTAAACTGGTAATTTGCCATGATGTAGGAAGCATGGCTAGTGGACATCAAGCACCATCTATTAGTGATATGTCGATAGATAATGTTTCAAGTGGCGACCCTGAAGGTGACCCATCTATGGAATCTGGTGATTGGAGGGTTCAGCTACAAGCAGATTCACAGAAAAGGATAGTGAACAAGATGTACGTATTTTTTACTTGGTCTAAGATACTGGTTGTAATCGCAGTGTTGGATTTGTTACCTTAGTTGTGATGATGTTAACTGCTGGGATTAGTAGTGTAGTCGATCTTATACGTTGAACTCCCTAAATGCCCTAAATGGAATTTGCTTAAAAGATGAGTTTATTCATTTTGTGGCATTTGTCTTGTATACTGAGCCATCAAGACATTTACAATTTAGGCCTTTTCTTTAAGATTATGACAAACAAAATATAGTAAAATTGAATTTGGTGGTTATTTCATTGTTTATTCTTCTTAAAGTGTGATAATTGTTAGCGTGTCACTATTGATTCATCTTGTATACTGGACCATCTGGACTTCCATAATTGTGGTCATGGATGTATAATGGTTACTTTCTGTTCGACTGTAAGGCTTTTGCTTATGTTGTTTATTTTGATGCTTAATACAGTAATGCCTAATGAAAATGTGGTCAAAATGGTTTATAACTGAACCTGCACATCTATGACTCTGTTGAAGTGAGGAAAATAGAACCCTGTTCTTATAGGATTTTTGACTTCTTCGCTTACTTTCCACACTACTTAGTGATCTTTTCTGTGTTTGTTTGGAAGGGATAAATCCTAAGGAGTTAATGCAGGGTTAATTTGGCATTTTTAGTTAAACTAGTCTACCAAATACCTCTATTATTTGACTGATGCATGTGAATCTTGCATAGAATGGAAACTTTGAAGTGGCATTTACCTTTCTCTGATCAGAACGTGCTATAGGAATTCAAGGGAATAGCTATGCGGTTTGAAGAGAAGATTTATACTACTGCGACAAGCCAGGTTCGTTATGTGTGTGTGCTCTTAATATTATAAACTATTTTTGTAGTTTTTGCCTTTTGCTTTTGTGGAACAAATATTCTGCAGAAGTCCATATGTAAAAATGAGCTTAGTACTTTGATAATAGAACAAGGAATTGATGTCATGTTTTTGGTACGCTGTTATACACTGTAGAACCTAAATACTTCAATTCCATTTGACATGCAGTCTGATTACCTGCGTAAGATATCCTTGAAGATGGTGACTATGGAGACTAGATCACAAAATCCCATGCCAGACGCCATGCATGCAAATAATGGTTTGAACCCCTTGGATCCAGGTATGGAGACTAATAGTGAAATAAATAACAAACTTTAGAGACTAATAACGAAATAAATTACAAACTTTATGAGTTTGAAAATGGTAAAATGGTCACTTTCCCTATTATCCTAAACAACATTGAACATAACCACATCTCCTAACTCTTATATTTAGAATCATAATAATCTAATTTGTGGATACAACCTAAAATATTTATACATTCTTATCCTATATAATAAATGAGTAAATTATACAGACCGTTTATGTGGTTAGCCTTGACTTGCATGTATGTTTCTAAAGCTAAAGCAAGGCATATGAGGCTATAAATGTCATTTTATTCTACCACACACAGAACCAACCCTCCCTCCTTGTATAATAAGTGAATTATATTTGTGTAGATTTGCGTCTTGTGAGTACTTTTGTTGCTCACAACTTCACATTGTTATTGTTAATCAAACTCAACTAGAAAACCTAAACTGGTAATTTGCCTTGAGGTAGGAAATGTGGCTAGGGGATATCAAGCACCATCTGTTAGTGATATGGCGAGAGATAATGTTTCTTGCCCTTCTGGAGGTACACATTCTTATAGTCATGATCATTCAGCACCAAGTTGGAATACTTTAAACAAACGAGACTCGTCACCAATGAATCAATGATGATTGAAAGTGGCAGTGTGCACCAATTCGCGGGGGATGAGATTGGCTGGAACGATTTGTCAGAAGTTTCGTCAGAAAGCATAGTACACGGAAAAGTATGGTACACATTCTTATAGACGCGATCAGTGAGTACTATCTGTACCCCCTATACCACTAATACACCCCTTTTTACCCGCTTTTTTGACAGGATAAGACAATTTTATCTGTATGTACCTTTTGTCCCAACTTTGTATGAATCTAATTTTTATGTTATTATTTTCGTGTTGATAAATGCGCCTTTTGATAAGATGTAGATTAAACACTTCTTGAATGCTAAACAACCTTAAACCCATGGTGTTCACAAACATTTTGAAGCCACTTCTTCAAGCAATATCACACCCGAATTTGCTAAAACTGACCCACTCGTTGTCATGTGGCTATATGATCTCACTTAAACTTGTTGATATGGTTTTGGCTCCCGATGTCACCGCCTACACTATTTGGGACCATCTTCAAAAGATTTTTCACGACAATAAGGATAGCCGAATCATGCAACTAGACAATGAAATTCGTAATATGCGACCTGGGAGTCCGAAGCTTTCGGATTACTTTTAAGATACTAAGAGCAACTGATCCATTATATGCTTCAAATGTATTTTGACGCACATCAGATCAGAAGAGGAGATATACCTTTTATTCTGCGGTTGATCACTGTCGAACAACTGATAAAAAGAGCTAGCCCCTTCTTGTAGCTGATAAAAAGGGCCATTGGACCAATACTAAAAGCTTACAGCTTGTACATTGAATTTTTTGCTTCAATACCATGTCAAAGAGACCAACCAAGCAATATAAATGAACATATTGTTCTCGTTCGATGTTCATTTTTTCACTGCAAATAGTTGTTGTTTTATACATATCTTCAACTGTTAATATATGGGTACTATTAAGCGTATGTTTGACGAAATGAGCTGGAGCTGAACTCGAACCGGGCTGAAGGTTATATTATAAGTCAAAAGTTGGAACTTATATTTTATTAAAGCTGTGTGGGAAATTAGCTGGAGCTTAAGCTTATTAATGTAAAAATGTAAAATCATATAAAAACACATCAAATTTAAGTCATATATATTTCCGGTTTTTGCGTGAAAATCCATTATATTTTGAAGGGTATTTAATTAATTTTACTAACTATAAACCTTCATAAGCCTTTTTATATTAGCATTGACTTATAGAGGCTTATGACTTATAAAAACTTCCACAAGCATGTGTGACAAACAAAACTATATTTTATACTGTTTGAGAACTTTATTATCGTCATTATTGGGCATTTTCTCGTAGTGATAATAAGGTTTAAAAATGTTTGTTATGTTGCATTATGATCAAAACATCTAATAAAATATATTTTGGAGTCATTAAGGATTTACAATTTCAATCATTCTCTTTCCAACCTCATTTTACATTTATACACGATATAAACACGAATTTATAAACTAGTCTAAGAGCACTAGGTACCCTGGTGCAATCTTGTTGCTGCCACATCAACACTTTTTCTTATAACACTAGAATTCACCACGACAACAAAAACATTCCTCTCCATAACACCACATTTCTGATACCGCCGTGCACCCATTATTTTTTCTTTTACATTTATTCAAATAAAACAACACATAATTAAACTAAATTCAAATTTCATTAATAAAAAAACATAAATAAAAATAACTGACAGAGTAACGGCGTAAACAAAACACTCTAAAAAACTAATAATATAAACATATTTATCAATAAGGTTTAAAATGAAAAATTATAAAATATATATTTTTAAAAAAACAACGTTACTTTCTTCTTCCTTTTTCCTACCACCATAACTTCACCTCAACCTAAAAAGAAAAGTACCCACACAAACACAAGAACAAAACATCACAAAAACACACAAACTCGGCTGGCAACGACGACGTGACACCGGACGACGCGAGCCCGGGTACGCCGTTGGCGCCCTGCCGTGGCGTTATCTCGGAAAACTCACGGGAGCAGCTAGGGTACCGAGCTCTCTAACGATAATATACATTGCATCAAAACACTTTTATCATCTTGTAAATATGTTGTATCACATATAATACTTATAAAGAGTTTAAATCTTTTCTTAAAATCTTGAATATTTAATCTTGAAACTCAAATTAATGTAGTTTGCTTAAATTACTCATAAGTACCCATTAATAACCCTAAGCTTGATCAATTATAAACCTGACACCTTTTCAAAACCAACACTATATTAATCTTAAAAAACACACGCTTTGTATTTCAAAAAACACACGTTTTGCATCAAGGGTCGAACCAGAATCACGATTTCGCAATTATAATCATAACCGTTATACACAGTCATTTGGCGAGGGTATTCGTCTAGTTTTATAAAATGCATCCCAAACATTTGCACCATTTTTATAAACTCTTTAAATGATTAGTTGAATGTTCAGGGGTCAAGTTTTTTTCGAGAAGTAAATGCTCTTTAATGTGTATCACATTAATTGCAAAAGGTGTATTTACTTCTTAATAAACATACATATCTTACTTTACACGTGTTGAGCATCTAATGGGTGGGTGAGATATCATTAAATGTTGTCATACTAGGTAAGAGATATAGTCTCCTTTAGGGAATAGTTGTTGACACTACTTACCAACTTTGGAAGGTAATCATTCCCAAGATCTAATTTATCCCTTTTGCATAAAGTAGAGTTTTTATTTTTATTTTTTAATCATGGTTTCCGACACATTGGCCGGATACCTATAGTGTGCAAGGCACATGGGAAATATAACAAGAAAGATATCTGTCGTTACGTATAACGAGGCTCGAAAGACCGAACGAGCACCAAAATGCGACTTTAAGGACTCCGTACAAGAGTCCTCGTTATATGAAAACCAAACGGGCAAATGAGGCTCACATCACATACCAACGATGTAATTTAAACCAAAAAAAAAATGAAAATAAATAAAAGAAGTTGGTGTTTACCATAACAATTTATGGGGTGTTTAGCTAAGCTTATGACTTGGGCTTATGCTTATGTTATATAAGCGGCTTATGGCTTATATATCATGATCTCATAAGCCCTTGCTAAGTGTTTGGTTTAACTTATATAGATAATAAGGTAAAATGACAAAAAAATACATAAAAATAAAATAGATGTAATTATTAAATGAGGATACAAAAGTCTTTTTATATAATATTCTTATATAAGCCCACCCATCCTTATATAAGCCACAAAGTTTAGGCTTACCAAAACACCCTTATATAAGCTCATAAGCCCAATCATATAAGCTTAACCAAACAATTAGTTTCGACTTATGTAACACATATAAACATATAAGCTAATAAGGTCATGTAAGCTTAGCCAAACACACCCTTACGCTGTGTTCTCGAGATTAAAATTGAAGAGAAAGGAAAAGAAATGGAAGGGGACTAAAAAATATTTTTGTTCTTGAGATTTTTTGTAAAAAGAAAGGAAATGAAAGGAAAAGAAAAGGAGGTGATATATGAAGGTTTTTTTATCCCAAATCTTTCCTCTCATTTTTGGGAGGATTGGAAATGATTGAGAATGATTATGCTTATATTGACTAAATTACCTTCATCATTTCATTGTTGCTCATGTAGATATTTTGTTTAGAGGGTATAATTGTAAGTTTATATATCTGGTCTCTTTCCTTCCTTTCAATTATTTTGAAACTTGAGAACACAAAATAAGTGACTAACTTTCTTTCTTTTTTCCTTCACTTTTTTTCCTTTACCTTTTTTTTACTTTCTTTTCTTTTCTTTTCTTTTCTTGGGCTTTAAAACTCGAGAACTGAGCGTTAAAGAAGGAAGGAAAGAAAAGAAAAAGTGTTATTTCCTGTTACTCGATCTACCTGTTGATTGGTCTTGGGACATGAGATAGACAAAGTCATAAACATACTCGCAATCTCAAAATTCACACACAAAGGTACAGTTGACTCATGATTTTTAGTCTTGGAGTTGGTTTTGATGTTCTGTTATGTTGTTTGGTTGTGATCATTTAGGTTATTTTACTCGGCGATTTCGATAATTTTTGGTTTATATTTTTCATTTTTATTGTGATTTTGATCTAATTTTGATGATTAAAGTTTATAGTTATATAAAAGTAGTAAGTAGTCAACCACTCAAGGGCGGCCTAGTGCCAAAAGTGCTTGTGCATATCACTCTAAAATGTGTGGCGGAGGGTTCAAACCCCGAGACTTAGTCGGGCAAAAAAAGTCGGAATCCATGGTTACCCAAAAAAAAGTAGTAGTAGTCTTTAGTGTTTAGTTGTGAAATTGAAATGATTTTGGTTTATATTTTGAAGTTGAAAATGAAGTTCTTTTCTTTGAATCATTTTTTACTGTTAAAATAGGATTGAGAGCATTTGTTTGAATAAGAGATTGAGAACACTAATTGGAGGCCAATACAGGGTTCGAGTGGCGGCCCTAAAGGTCACCAATCTATGGAATCTGATGATTGGAGGGTTCAGCTGCAAGCAGATTCACGGAAAAGGATCGTGAACAAGATGTACGTATTTTATACTTGGTCTAAGATACTGGTTGTAATCGGAGTGTTGGATTTGTTACCTTAGCTGTGATGATGTTAACTGCTGGGATTAGTAGTGTAGTAGATCTTATATGTTGAACTTCCTAAATAGAATTGCTCAAAAGATGATTTTATTCACTTTTTGGCATTTGTCTTGTATACTGACTTACTGAGCGTATGAGCCATCAAGACATTTTTTATTTTTGGTTATTTCATTGTTTATTTTTCTTTAAAAGTGTGATAATTGTTAGCATCTCACTAAATGGATTGATTCATCTTGTATACTAGACCATCAGGACTTTCATAATTGTGGTAATGGATTAGATCACTTCATACTACTTTGATGTATAATGGTTACTTTCTGTTCGACTGTAAGGCTTTTGCTTATCCTACTGTCGGGCTTATCTTGGTGGTAGGGGTAGGATCCGTCTACATTTCCCCTTACCCCGCTTTGGCGGGATTGGGTTTGTTGTTGCAAGACTTTTGCATATGCTGTTTATTTTGATGCTTAATATACTAACGCCTAATGAAAATGTGGTTAGAATGGTTAATAATTGAATTTGCACATTTATGACTTTGTTGAAGTGAGGAAAATAGAACCCTGTTTTTTGTAGGATTTTTGACTTATTTGCTTACTTTCCACAATCCACACTACTTAGTGATCTGTTCTGTGTTTGTTTGAAAGGCTTAAATTCTAAGGAGTTAATGCAGGGTTAATTTGGCATTTTTAGTTAAACTAGTCTACCAAATACCTATATTATTTGACTGATGCATGTGAATCTTGCATAGCTTGGAAACTTTGAAGCGGAACTGTCCTTTCCCTGATCAGGAGACGCTGCAGGAACTCAAGGGAATGGCTATGCGGTTTGAAGATAATATTTATACTACTGCGACAAGCCAGGTTCCGTTATGTGTGTGTGCTCTTAATATTATAAACTATTGTTGTAGTTTTTGCCTTTTGCTTTTGTGGAACAAATATTCTGCAGAAGTCCATATGTAAAAATGAGTCTAGTACTTTTTTTAATATAGAACAAGAAAAAGAGGTCGTGTTTTTGGTACGCTGTTAGACACTATGGAACGTAAATACTTCAATTCATTTGACATGTAGCATGATTACCTGCATACGATATCCTTGAAGATGCTGACTATTGAGACTAGATCACAAAATCCCATGCCAGATGCTATGCAGGCAAATAATGGTTTAAACCCCTTGGATCCAGGTATGAAGAGTAATAATGAAATGAATTACAAACTTTAAAGACTAATGCTATGAGTTTGAAAAGGGTAAAATGGTCATTTCCCTATCATCTTAAACAACATTGAACATGACCACATCTCCTAACTCCTATTATTAGAATCATAATAATCTAATTTTTGGATACAACCTAAAATATTTATACATTCTCATCCTATATAATAAATGAGTAAAGTTTACAGACCGTTTATGTGGTTAACCTTGACTTGCATGTATGTTTCTAAAGTTAAAGCAAGGCATATGAGGGTATAACTGTCAAATTATTCTACCACACACAGAACCACCCTCCCTCCTTGTATGAAAAGTGAATTATATTTGTGTAGATTTGCGTCATGTGAGTACTTGTGTTGCTCACAACTTCACATTGTTATTGTTAGTCAAACTCAACTAGTAAACCTAAACTGGTAATTTGTCATGAGGTAGGAAGCATGGCTAGTGGACATCAAGCACCATCTATTAGTGATATGGCGATAGATAATGTTTCACGTGGCGGCCCTAAAGGTCACCAATCTATGGAATCTGATGATTGGAGGGTTCAGCTGCAAGCAGATTCACGGAAAAGGATCGTGAACAAGATGTCTACGTATTTCATTACTTTGTCTAAGATACTAGCTGTAATCGAGTTGTTTTGGATTTGTTACCTTAGCAGTAGATTGTTAACTGCTGGATTATATGTAGTCGATCTAAGATGTTGACTTCGCCTAGAATTAATTGCCAAAAGATGAATTTATTCACTTTGGCATATGTCTTCTATACTGAGCCTTCAATACATTTATAATTTAGGCCTTTGTTCTTTAGGATTATTGACAAACAAAATACAGCAAAATTAAATATTAATTGGTTATTTCATTGTTTATTCTTCTTGTAAAAATGTGATACTTGTTAGCATGTCACTAAATGGATTGATTCATCTTGTATACTGGACCATCAGGAGTTTCATAATTGTGGTCATGAATTATATTACTTCATACTACTTTGATGTATAATGGTTACTTTCTGTTCTACTGTAAGGCTTTTGCTTATGTTGTTTATTATGATGTTTAATATAGTAACTCCTAATGAAAATGTGGTTAGAATGGTTTATAACTGAACCTGCACTTTTATGGCTCTGTTGAAGTGAGGAAAATAGAACCCTGTTCTTATAGGATTTTACACTTATTTGCTTACTTTCCACACTACTTAGTGATCTGTTCTGTGTTTGTTTGAAAGGGTTAAATCCTAAGAAATTAATGCATGGTTAATTTGGCATTTTTAGTTAAACTAGTCTACCAAATACATATATTATTTGACTGTTGCATGTGAATCTTGCATAGAATGGAAACTTTGAAGCGGAACTCTCCTTTCCTTGATCAGGCAGAGCTACAGGAACTCGAGAAAATAGCTGTGCGGTTTGAAGAGAAGGCTTATACTACTGCGACAAGCCAGGTTCGTTATGTGTGTGTGCTCTCAATATTATAAACTATTTTTGTAGTTTTTGCCGTTTGATCTTGTGGAACAAATATTCTGCAGAAGTCCATATGTAAATGAGCTTTGTGCTTTGATAATAGAACAAGGAATTAGTGTCATGTTTTGGTACGCTGTTACACACTATGGAACCTAAATACTTCAATTCATTTGACATGTAGTCTGATTACCTCCGTACGATATCCTTGAAGATGCTGACTATGGAGACTAGATCACAAAATCCCATGCCAGACGCTATGCAGGCAAATAATGGTTTAAACCCCTTGGATCCAGGTATGGAGACTAATAATGAAATAAATTACAAACTTTAGAGACTAATGCTATGAGTTTGAAAATGGTAAAATGGTCACTTTCCCTATTATCTTAAACAACATTGAACATGACCACATCTCCTAACTTCCTATTTATAGAATCATAATAATTCAGTTTGTGTATACAACCTAAAATATTTATACATTCTCATTTTATATTATAAATGAGTAAATTATACAGACCGTTTATGTGGTTAGCCTTGACTGAACCAATCCTCCCTCCTTGTATGAAAAGTGAATTATATTTGTGTAGATTTGCGTCACGTGAGTACTTGTGTTGCTCACAACTTCACATTGTTATTGTTAGTCAAACTCAACTAGAAAACATAAACTGGTAATTTGCCATGAGGTAGGAAGCATGGCTAGTGGACATCAAGCACCATCTATTAGTGATATGGCGATAGATAATGTTTCAAGTGGCGGCCCTATAGGTGACCCATCTATGGAATCTGGTGATTGGAGGGTTGAGCTGCAAGCAGATTCACGGAAAAGGATCGTGAACAAGATGTACGTATTTTATACTTGGTCTTAGATACTGGTTGTAATCGAAGTGTTGGATTTGTAGTGTAGTGAAGTCTTATATGTTGAACTCCCTAAATGGAATTGCTCAAAAGATGAATTTATTCATTTTGTGGCATTTGTCTTGTATACTGAGCTATTAAGACATTTATAATTTAGGCATTTATTTAAGATCATGAAAAACAAAATACAGTAAAATTAAATTTATTGGTTATTTCATTGTTTATTCTTCTTGTAAAAAATGTGATAATTGTTAGCATGTCAAGTGCTAGCACTAAATGGATCGATTCATCTTGTATACTGGACCATCAGGAGTTTCATAATTGTGGTCATGGATTATATCGCTTCATGATGTATAATGGTTACTTTCTGTTCGACTGTAAGGCTTTTGCTTATGTTGTTTATTTTGATGCTTAATATAGTAACGCCTAATGAAAATGTGGTCACAATGGTTTATAAATGAATTTGCACATTTATGACTCTGTTGAAGTGAGGAAAAAAGAACCCTGTCCTTATAGGATTTTTGACTTTTTCGCTTACTTTCCACACGACTTAGTGATCTGTTCTGTGCTTGTTTGATAGGGTTAAATCCTAAGGAGTTCATACAGGGTTAATTTGGCATCTAGTCTACCAAATACCTTTATTATCTGACTGATGCATGTGAATCTTACATAGAATGGAAACTTTGAAGCGGCACAATCCTTTCTCTGATCAGGATCAGGAACTCAAGGGAAAAGCTTTGGGGATTGAAGAGAAGATTTATACTACTGCGACAAGCCAGGTTCGTTCTGTGTGTGTGCTCTTAATAATATAAACTATTTTTGTAGTTTTTGCCTTTTGTTTTTGTGGAACAAATATTCTGCAGAAGTCCATATGTAAAAATGAGCCTAGTACTTTGATAATAGAACAAGGAATAGATTTCATGTTTTTGGTAAGCTGTCAATACTTCAATTCATTTGCATGCAGTCTGATTACCTGCGCAAGTTATCCTTGAAGATGCTGTCTGTGGAGACTAGATCACAAAATCGCATCCCAGAAGCTATGCAGGCAAACAATGGTTTAAACCCCTTGGATTCAGGTATGGAGACTAAGAATGAAATAAATTACAAACGTTAGAGACTAATGCTATAAGTTTGAAAAGGGTAAAATGGTCATTTTCCCTATGATCTTAAACAACATTGAACATGACCTCATCTCCTAACTCCCATTTTTAGAATCATAATAATCTAATTTGTGGATACAACCTAAAATATTTATACATTCTCATCCTATATAATAAATGAGTAGATTATAAAGACCGTTTATGTGGTTAGCCGTGACTTGCATGTATGTTTCTAAAGTTAAAGCAAGGCATGTGAGGGTATAAGTGTCATTTTATTCTACCATACACATAACTAACCCTCCCTCCTTGTATGAAAAGTGAATTATATTTGTGTAGATTTGCGTCTTTTGAGTACTTTTGTTGCTCGCAACTTCACATTGTTATTTTTAATCAAACTCAACTAGAAAACCTAAACTGGTAATTTGCCATGAGGTAGGAAATGTGGCCAGGGGACACCAAGCACCATCTATTAGTGATATGGCGAGAGATAATGTTTCTTGCCCTTCGGGAGGTACACATTCTTATAGTCATGATCAGTCAGCACCAAGTTGGAATGCTTTAAACAAACGAGACTCGTCACTAATGATGATTGAAAGTGACAGTGTGCAACAATTCGCGGGGGATGAGATTGGCTGGAACGATTTGTCAGAAGTTTCGTCAGAAAGCATAGTACAAGGAGATGTATGGTACACATTCTTATAGACGCGATCAGTGAGTACTATTTGTTATACCACTAATACACCCCTTTTTACCCTTTTTTTTACAGGATATGACAATTTGTTAGCCATGTGTCTATTGTATCTGTATGTACCTTTTGTCCCAACTTCGTATGAATCTAATTTTTTATGTTATTATTTTCGTGTTGATGAATGCACCTTTTGATAAGATGTAGATTAAACACTTCTTGAATGCTAAACAACCTAAACATTAGATAAAGTAATACGCCGAGTTAGACGTAGCCGGACGTGAATATCTTATTAGCTATATTATTCATTAGCCCATTAGTATTATTTACGGACTTGCTTGTATGACACTCTTTATATTGTTGATTATGTGAACGGCTCATTATGAGGAATTATCAAAGTTAATATGGTAATCAGAGCCTCCAAAACATCCTCCAATATCATACGACTTCTACCCTAAACCCTAAGTAAAATGCTATAGTCGGGTGTGGTTCCAAGAATTTGGGTAAAAGGTATGTCATTGTCAATTGCGCGTGAGGATAAAATATTTAATAAGTAAATGGCCATATTAAGTGCTTTAGTCCAATAATCTTTTATATAGTAAAGCAAAATCTCAAGTGGGGACTTTTGTATTTCAAAAAAATCAAATCATTCCTTATTTAGTAATATTCTATATTATTTTTTATTTATTTGAAAATATGTGTAATTAAAAACGTTAAATATTTCTATATTCAGCCTAAATCTATAAAAATTCGTTTTTATGCGTTTTTTAATTAAAATTGTGTACAAAAGTATATGTGTCAAAAGTATAATAAAATAAACTTTATAGAAGGCGGAGTAAATCCACCAAAAACTTAGGGTTTAAAACGAAAACTTGAACAGATAAAAGTCATAAAACGTGCTTTTGAAACGCAACCCACCTCCGACTTGCTCAAAAAAAACCAAACCTCTGAACCTCTGAACGATATTCATCTATGAAATTGTAAACCCTAACTTTGATTAATGGTGTCAAACAAACAAATTGATTATGAATGTGTAACCCTGACTTTGATTCAATCCTTCAAGAAGAATAAGGTATACAACATGGATTATCTTAAATTTAATGCTCTCATTGACCAATTTTGAGGACTTTTAAACCAACATTATTTGTGATCCGGTGATGACTAACTATATTGGTAATAGAAAGTGATTGTATATTGGTTTATTGTTTGGAAGTTACTTAAAAATCTATTGGTGGTTATGGCTAAAACTCTATTTGAATGGAGGTGTGTTTATACATTTGTTAATGCATCTATGTAGTTTGATATGAGCCAACAGGCTACGTGGTTGTTAAGATTATGTGAATATGATAAGAATTAGGGGTTGTTTGTGATTGGACTGTGATTGTTATTGTGTTCATGGCTGGAGAACGCGTTTTATACTTCACGTTTTATATAATTCACAAGGACTATAAATGAACATCTCTCGAACCCAAGGGTGGCCGGTTTTCCTAATGAGGATCAAGAGGGGGTGTTTGTTCGGCTTGGATAGAGAGTGCAAAGAAAAGGAAGTGTTGTGATATAACTAGGACTTGATTTCCTAGTTTATCTATGCTAAGGTTTAATGAGTATAAATACTCTTCACCCTAGGCATTTAGATGACACGATAGATCCTTAAATCCTTCAACATCAGTCGCTTTTCTTTGTTCTTTTCTTCCAGCCGATTGCAACAGAAAGTTAACAAGTGTTTGTGTAGTTTTCGATTCTAGTTTTCCACCATATTCGATTTAGCTTCAAGGTATAATCGATCCTCACTTGTTTTCTTCCTAGCTCGACATAACAAGTGTATGCATGTGGTGATTGTGGGTCGAAACACGACAAGCCAGAATTGTAAACAAGGTGTTTGTTTGGTTTCTGTTCGAAGAGTAAATCCTCTTAAGGGTTCTGGTTTTCGGGTTGCTGAATTTTCGGTACAAGGGTTTTTCGGGGTTTTTGATTGCGGTTTACAAACCCTAATTCGGTTCTTGCCTTATTCGGTTCTTGTTTATTCGGTTACTAGTTCAAGAGTTTGCGTGGTAATCGGAATTGATACAAAGGTTGTTAGTTAGTGAAGTTAAGCCTAGCAAGCTTAACGTGTTCGGTTGACGTGATTGTGTGAGCAACCGTAGAGGCAATTATTTTAATTGCTTGTTTCGTTTTCTTGATCATAATTATCAAAAGGTACGCGTTTCTATTTACCTTTTATTTGTGTTAACCATATGCTATTACTAGGTCCTATCCGCTGCGTACTCGTGGCTAAACTAGTTACCTAGGTATTTAAATCCCAACAGTGGTATCAGAGCCACCTCGTTTTAGCTTTATGTGTTACACGTTTTGTTTTAATTATACGACTAAGTGTACATGCACTATATAATTAAAAAACATGAGTCTTATGGATCTGCTGAGTTTTGATATTTTATTTATGTTTTACTAGAAAAATATGACAACATATTTAGTTATTGACCATAAGATAAATAAAATAAGTAGATATTGATCCTGAAAACTATTAAAGGTTAATATAGGTTAAAAGGAAAATTAAGATTGTTAATTTAGCTTGAATGATCCCTTTTAATTAATTGCCTATTCCGGCTATAAGACCCACTCAATCACAATATGTGGTGAATGGGGCGATCTAGGCACTTTAGCAGAAAACCTAGTGAGGGTCTTATGGTTCTCCATTTGGGGAAGACTCGCGAGAGAACTCGGATTTTACATGTTTACTTGTATGATTAATGTCATCTTTTGATTATGAATCTTAGTATGCATGATTATTAAATGTCTAAATTGTTTACGCGCCAAATTTAATATGCCATATGACTAAAAGATGATGTTAATGTAGTCTATTAATTTTACACGCCTAATGTATGCTCATAGTGACCAACCATTTGTTTCGTGGAAAAACTGTTTTTGTAAAAATTAATAAGACTAAACTACTGAAACTTGTTTTTCATGAATTAAAAACTGGACGCTATGGACTCATGGGAAGTACGGCTCATCCACTAGAACAGACTACAAGAGAAGTTTAAGGCGGGTTGTTTTACGTAATTCCCTAAGAAGGTTAGTTTGTTAATACGCTTCGCGCTGACGCTAATTCTCAGCTACTTTGCCCGAGTTCGATTGGAGGTTACCAGTGATCCACTGGAATGTCACTTACTGTGTCATTATTAAAAGTTTTTAAATTAAGTGTGACAAAGTTGTTTACATGCTTCTTTGTACACGTTTTGACACATTTATGTGCATACCCCTAGTAAAATTTTAAGTCTATGCCACCCAATCGTTTTAGGACACGTGTCAATTGGTTTGAGTTCTTGGTCAGAACCTGGCCCATATACAACCATGGGACATGTCGTTCTACTGGTCAGACATTTGACGATTTTCCACAAGTTCTCGTTTGGTCGGACTTTAATTCGAGTCTGGTTGGTCAGACCCTGGACCGTGGCATAAGATGATACTAAAACATGCTCTTAAACATTATTACAAAGCTATCTGAAATTTTGACAAGTATCATTAAATCTAAGAGTTGCTATTTAATTGCATTAACGATTGACGCTTACCTCTTGCCCATCTTGTTTACATCTGGTCAGACCTTGGGTATTTAAGTGGCGACTGCAGTTGGATCTTAGTCTTAATTAGTAAATTAATTGGGTAGTTAATTATATTAAGAATTTAATTATCAAAAATACTAATTGTTTGAACTTTTTTTGTAGATGACTACCTCAGTCGGAAACAATTCGGTATTCAGGAGTTTCTTTGAGAAACAAAAACTCACTGGACCCAACTTTATTGATTGGTACAGACAACTACGTTTGGCTAACTTTTCAACTGAAGACAAGGGAATTATTACTTGAGCATCTTATTCATGTCTGCACCAGTTGCACCTCCCTGGACAGGGCATATTCCTCTGAAGACCTTGAGCTCATGCTGCAATGGGTTAAAGGCATAAGGATGTTGCTGTGGCTCATGCTTGTAACCATGGTTCCTAGATATCCAACGATATCTAGCTCATCTTTGGTGCTTATGACATGCTCCAGGAACTAAAAAGCCTATGTTTTCCAAACAAGTCTGAACAGGAACTTTGGGACTGTGAAGAATTTCACACTTGCAAGCAAGGAGGGAAGGTCAATCTGTTAGCACCCAGTTCTAAGATGAAGGGCTACATTGTCAACTTGGAGGACTCGGTCAACCAGTTGGTCTATACCTTGTAGCGGTCAGTTTCTTTGTCTCTCTCTCATAAGGATATTTACTAGCTTCGTGCAGAATTTCAATATGCACGGCATGGGGAAGACCGTGAATGAACTACATGCCATGCTTAAGCTGCATGAAGAATCGCTGCCAAAGAAAGATGCTAATCCTGCACTTCATGCAATACGAGCGGGAAGGGTTCAGAAAAACCAAAAGAATAAACCGCACAAAGCTTGGTGAGGAGGTAAAGGTAAAGGAAAGAACAAGATGGGCTATGCTCATAACAATGTTCCATTTGCTCCTAAACCTAAGACTCCTCCACCACCTAAGAAGGATAACCCAGCAAAGGATGCCATTTGTCACCAATGTGGTGAAGTTGGGCACTGGAGAAGGAACTGTCCCGTGTATCTCACCGAGTTGATGAAAAAGAAGAAGCTACCTCAGGGAGCTAGCGCTTCAGGTAGTATTTTCACCATAGAACTTACTCATTCCCTCAGTAAATCTTGGATTTATGACCACTGGTTGTCGGTACTCATACTTTGTATTACTACTCAGGTCTACGGGGAAGTAGGAAGCTGAAACAGATGCGCTTTAAGTCTGATACCTATGGGCGATGGTTCATCGTTGCAGCAGTTGAAGCAATTGGGAATTATCATTAGAGCTCCCTAGTGGATTAGTTTTGTCTTGAAACAATTGTCTTTATGCGCCTTCTAATCACTAGATGGGTGTTATTTCAGTTTCGCGTTTGTTTGACGATGGATTTATTAATCGTTTTGATGATAACAATGTTATTTCAGTTTCAAAGGATAATCTAGTTTATTTTATGGCTGTTCCACGGGATGGCATTTTTGAAATTGATATGTCTTGTTCTAATACAAATGATAGTTCTATGTATGCAATTACCAATAAAAGAGCCAAAATTAATTTAGACTCTTCTCTCTTGTGGCACTGTCGTCTGGACACTATTAGCAAGAAACGAATTGAAAAGTTGCTACTTTGATGGACTTCTCAATTCTAATTGACATTGAGTCTTTAGGGAAAAATGTGTTTCATGCTTGGTGGTTAAGATGGTGAGAAAACATATTCACATAAAGTGGAAAAGGGCTAAAGATCTACTTTTGGACTAATACACACCGATATATGTGGCCCTTTTAGAATAGTGTCAAGACAAGGAGCAAGCTACTTTGTCACTTTCCACTGACGATTTCAGTCGTTATGGTTATGTTTACTTGCTGAAACATAAACATGAAGTGTTTGAAACCTTTAAGGTATTTCAAAAGGAAGTTGGAAAAACCAAATCGGGAAGTCCATTTTAAGTCACTACGGTCTGATCGTGGAGGTGATATATGAGTCAAGAGCTTTTGGATAATCCTAAAAGACTATGGATCTTGCATCGCACTCCTCCTACTAAGCACAAAATAATGAAGTCGTCAAAGTAGGGAGAAATCGAACACTGCTAGACATGGTTCGATCCATGATGAGTCAAACTACTATACCAAAGTCCTTTTGGGATTATGCCCTTGAGGACTGCTGCACGCCATTTTTCAACATGGGTTCCATCTAAGAAGGTTGATAGACACCAATACGTGATATGGCTATGGGCAAAGCCCCTTAAGCTGTCTTACTTAAGAGTTGGGCGTTGTTGAGTGCATTTGTTAAGCATGATTACACTTACCAAACCTAACAATAACTGGACCTAGATTTTTAAGAGTATCTTCGTTGGATACCAAGGAAACAATGGAGATATTCTTTCTTACAGCCCATTGAGAATAAAAGTGTTTGTTGCTCGGAATGCACGAGTTCTTTCGAGTCTTAGCTCTTGGATTGAAAGCATGTGGGAGTGTGGAAAGATCTTGAAGTAATTCAGAAGAAGTAAAATCCTTCTGTAGACACTGAGCTTAAATCATGAAGAGTATGATCAAGAGAAATTGATGAACCTCAAAGTGATATCATCCCATTCTAGGTCCACAAGGGACACGCCGTCCCACAGAATCGATTGTGTTTGTACATCAATACTGTGGAACATTGAGTTAGGGAATCTCCGTGTGAACCGTAATATAGGAGCTGCATTGCTTTGGATCCTGAATCCAAGAAATGGCTATGATGCGTATGAATGTGGAGATGAAATCCATGAAAAGACAATGATGTATGGGCTCTTTGTTTTGAGCTTCATCCTAATGCTAGAACCGTTTGGTGGGGGGGGATAGCAGTGGCTTTTCATGAAAAAGACTGACATGGATGGTTGTAGTATACATCTTTAAGCTCGTCTTGTAGCAAGGCTTCACTCAAAACATACGGGGTTGATTAGGAGAAACCTTTTTTCTCCTGTTGCGGGTCATTAGAGCTATAAAGTATTCTCCATAGCTATAGCTGACGTACTATGGACTATGAGTATAGGCAATAGGATATTCTAAAATGCCTTCCTCAATGGACATCTTGTCTGAAGAAGTATTTATGGAGCACCCTGAGGGTTTTGTGAATCCAAAATATCATAACATTATGCAAAATTTTAAGCGTTAATTTATGGACTTAAGCAAGCATCAAGGCAATGGAATAAACATTTTGATGATGAAATCAAGAAATTCGGTTTCACTCAAAATCCTGATGAGCCATGTGTATACCTAAAAGCTAGTGGGAGTTATGTCGCTATTTCCTTAATTCTATATTCGATGACATATTATTCATGGGATAAAAACATTCATGTTAAAAGATGTAAAATTCCTATTTGGGAAGAAGGTTCGCTATGAAGATTTAGGGGTGCTGCGTTATATTCTTGGAATCAAAGATCTACGTGATAGGTCATGCGGTTAATTGGGTTTAAAATCAAATGTTACATGTGACAATCATGAAAAAGATTTTACATGGAAAATTCCAAGCGTGGAACGATCCCAATGCAAGAAAGCTTAAATTGAGTAGTCACAAGGTTGCTTCAACGCCCTGCTTAGAGAAAACAGCGCATGCAGAATATTCCTCTACGCTTCGGTATAGGATCTATTATGTATGTAGTGCCGATGTACTCGTCCTGATGTTTTGCGTTTTGCCACCAGACATGACAAGCCGATTTCAACAGAATAAGGGTGAAGAAACCACTGGACTGCTGTTAAAAATATTCTTAGTATCTTCGCAATACTAAGTATGTTTTCTCGGTATATGGAGTAATTTGAAAGTACGTCATATTTCTTGCTACACTTTTTTTGGATCGGCATGGTTATCTGAAGATGCTGACAACTAAAGTCGCAGATGGATATGTGTTCATTCTAAATGGAGGTGCTGTTAACTGAAAAAGTGCAAAACAAAGTATTTTTGTAACCTCATCTACAAATGCTGAATATATCGCGTGCTTTTGACTGCATCTGAAAGAGGCTGTATGATTCGTAAATTTCATTTCTGGGAATTGAATTGTTTCCCACAATTGAAGACCCATAAGTATTTTTTGTGATAATAATGGAGCCGCAGAGCAACTAGCGAAAAGTGATGGAGTCACTAAAGGTGCAAGACATTTTCGCGCAAAAAGTTCTACTATCTTTCGCCTGAGGACATTAAGCATGGGGCGATATGTAAAGATAGAAATCTGATTGACACAGATGATAATTTTAGCTGGACCCTTTCACAAAGGCTTGGCAATTCCATAAGCATTCATTATTAACTAGGAATATGGATTGTTGCCAGTAGTAGTTTCATGTAACTATGTGTTTGTTAGGTATTTGGATAATTTTGGAATTGTAAGACAGATTTTAAATTTTGATGAATAAAGATACTTGGGGATTTGTTATCATTCATTTATAACAATGATTAATTCTATATTTGCATGTTTATCATTGAATGATCCATCATTTTAAATATGTCCATTGTCGGTTTAACAATATAGGAATTTTGTTATGTAAGGCAAATGTGAGTTGTTGGTTATATTCTTATGAATATATTGCTGGTTCCCCCCAAAACTTAATTGTATTCACAAGGATGAATATTGGATTTACCCAAATTTCGTATCATTTACTTTGGATATGTCATAAGTTAAAATGTCGACATGGTTGATAAAGTTCTATCCTTAGACTAGAGATGCAAGCAAGTTTGTAGTTGTTTTTTGTGATATCACTTTGTGGATTTAATGCAAACGCTGTCCTGAAACAAGGTAGTTATAAAAGCTATTTTTCGGAGTGTATGTGAAGCAGCATCCACAACACTTGTAGTCAATAAAGGATTTGTTCCTCCACTTGATATGTGCAGAAAGATACCATTGGGCCCTCTCCAGATTTAATCAGATAAATGAATGGCCGTTCCCAAAGGGTAATGCAAGATGATTCTTGATTACATTTGGTATATCTGAATTATTTCTATAACGAGAAACATAATGTTAAACTATATGGAATGACTTAGGATCCATATCCATGGTTTAACGGTATCTGTAACAAAGGGATGATTATAAAGCAAGAAATTTATAACCATTAAATAACTGAGATTGTTTTTGAAACTCTTATCTCATAATATTCCTAATGAAAAAAAAATAATTAGTCCTCTTTTTGTGTGCGGTTGCTAGACTTCAGCCAATTATAGGTATTAGTGTTATGTGCTACTCCGACTCCCAAGTGGGAGCTGTTGGATTATGGTAGTCGAAAGCACGAATACATTACGAATATATGTGAGCCTATTGGGGGCACACACGTTAATACACGGAGAACACGTTTTATACTTCACGTTTTATATAATTCACAAGGACTATAAATGAACATCTCTCGAACCCAAGGGTGGCCGGTTTTCCTAATGAGGATCAAGAGGGGGTGTTTGTTCGGCTTGGATAGAGAGTGCAAAGAAAAGGAAGTGTTGTGATATAACTAGGACTTGATTTCCTAGTTTATCTATGCTAAGGTTTAATGAGTATAAATACTCTTCACCCTAGGCATTTAGATGACACGATAGATTCTTAAATCCTTCAACATCAGTCGCTTTTCTTTGTTCTTTTCTTCCAGCCGATTGCAACAGAAAGTTAACAAGTGTTTGTGTAGTTTTCGATTCTAGTTTTCCACCATATTCGATTTAGCTTCAAGGTATAATCGATCCTCACTTGTTTTCTTCCTAGCTCGACATAACAAGTGTATGCATGTGGTGATTGTGGGTCGAAACACGACAAGCCAGAATTGTAAACAAGGTGTTTGTTTGGTTTCTGTTCGAAGAGTAAGACCCTAAAGGGTTTCGGGTTGCTGAATTTCGGTACAAGGGATTTTCGGTTTGATTAGGGTTTACAAACCCTAATTCGGTTCTTGCCTAATTCGGTTCTTGTTTATTCGGTTACTAGTTCAAGAGTTTGCGTGGTAATCGGAATTGATACAAAGGTTGTTAGTTAGTGAAGTTAAGCCTAGCAAGCTTAACGTGTTCGGTTGACGTGATTGTGTGAGCAACCGTAGAGGCAATTATTTTAATTGCTTGTTTCGTTTTCTTGATCATAATTATCAAAAGGTACGCGTTTCTATTTACCTTTTATTTGTGTTAACCATATGCTATTACTAGGTCCTATCCGCTGCGTACTCGTGGCTAAACTAGTTACCTAGGTATTTAAATCCTAACACGTGGTTGTTATGATTATGTGAATATGATAAGAATTAGGGGTTGTTTGTAATTGGACTGTGATTGTTATTGTGTTCATGGCTCATGACTATGGATTAATGGATGTTTGGGCAAGCTTATTTGAACTTTGAACAAGACAAATATGCCAATGTTTAGAGTCTTTATACTTATTTAGACTGTATCAATATGTTGTTTTTGAATAGGCTTATCTAAAGTGCTTAATTACCCAATATTTGTATGTGTTCTAATAGCTTATTGGAAGCTAAAAAAAGACGACGAAGGCCCAAAAAGTGTAAGGTTATACAATGGCTCAGTTTGTACCTACTAAATACTAATAAGTCGGATTTTTTTTCTTTTTTTTGCCTTTATCATGCTATGTGTTGTAAACAAACATGGTCCCAAAGTATACGACTCTTAAAGATGCTACTGTGATGTCGATCTAAGCAGAGATGCCTACACTTTTTGATATAAACCCAAAATTTTAAGAGATTAACTATTAAATTTGATTATTTTGATGGTTTTTGGTTTTCATGTTTATGGGAATTTCGTTATTGTGAATATTTGTTAAGTTGAATATTAAAAAGGTGTATACCATTACATTATTTTCTTCTTTGTTGTTTACTCCGAGGTCAACAAATTTATACATATCTATTATTATTTTCTTAGTGACTACCGATTTAAAAAAAAAGTAATGGCCTTAGTAATTGTTTAACCAGTTTTAATTTGTCTTTTTGTTTATATGATGATGCAGGGAGTTAATAAAAGAATTTTACAAGGAGCCAAGGGATTGTTGTCTGAGAATCTTGGATTGGGAAAACATTAACCTCAAGAAAGCCTTTTAATGATCAAAGGGTCAATATTTTGGAACTAATGTGATCAAATACATACCATGCCATGCCTCTGACTTGATCAAGGGTCTTAGTACATACCAATGCCGGCGGCATAATATTGCTCTTTCAAGACGAAAAAGTCAACGATCTCCAACTTCGTAAGGTAAGGACGGTGAATAGGTTGACTTTTGCTTCAACTTTCCTGTACTGATATTATTGTTAAAATTTTGCATTATAAATTGGGAATACTATAATTGATTTTCGCAGCTAGATTTGAATATATGTTAATTGTTTAGTGGGTAAAACTGGAATGCATATGAATGACTTGGCGATATTAAGTTTCCAATTGTTATGCACAGATTGACCAATGAAAACAGATCTGCTGGCCTGCTGGATAACTTTGTGGAAGGTGAAAGGTACGCATAACATGCAGTAAGGAAGTTTGTTCGCTGCAAGTTTCCAGCGATCACGCTTTCTGTCAACTCTTTCTTCGCTGACTCAAAATGAAGTAATTATCTTATATAAAGACCAACTGGATTGGTTGTAACATTTTGATTTGAGATTCATTTATGATTTGAAGCAATATATTGTCGGGAATTTTTATTTATAAGAACAATGAACCTGTAATGTGGATCATTTGACATAATGGCTAATATGATTCTTTTTTCTTTATCCAATACACAGTTTCGTCAATCCAAGCCAAAAATTAAAGACCCTGACATCTTCGTTGGTAAAACCATTTAAAACACGTTAATGTGTTTGTATTTACTATCTTTCGGTTTTTAGACGCTTTCTATATCTTGAAAGTTCATCATTTCTGTTTGTAAAAAACTATCCCAGACAGTATCTAAGGAGGCAAAGAACGGGTTGAAAAATGGCTCATTTTGACCCATCATCATGCCACTACTTTTTTGCAATGTATCATATTAATTGTGGCCTTATGAAGCGAACTTTTTAGGTTCTGACATTTTTTTTCAGGGGCTTTATTTTTCAAATATCGTCGAACTATTAGGTAGGCGAAGCGTCAAGACCAACTGAATTATCGAATCCTCCAAATCCGCCACCAAGCCAACATAAAAAAAACGATACTCATAAGACAAAAACCTAACCCTATACCGCCACAATTATTAATTCTTCTTTTTTCATTTTATGAAATTTTATTACTGACAGAACCCTATAGTAAAAAACCTCTAAAATAGACTTAACGGTAAAAAAGCCGAAAGGATAAGAACCAAGCATCAAACCGAGAAAGAACAATTCTTCCTTCCACTGCCAATAATATAACCCAAATCCCACCAACCGACAAATATTACAAAACAACCCGAGCCACGTCACATCGAAAGAAAACATGCTGAATCATTCCCTCCCTAGCAGCTATTACAAAGAGGACACAGGGGAAATCCAACAAAACACGCCTCCTCGGCTAAGATTGAAACTCTAGTAAGGTAACCTAACACGACGAGCACGCCAAGAAAAAACATTAACTTTAAGAGGAAATGAAATTTAACCCATCTCGTTTCAACCTCTGACGAAGGGAGAACAAGTCATCAATAAAGTATTCTGATGACTTTAAAAACCTTGAACTTTCCATCCCCACAAAATCACAAGTCCACCTAATCTTTGAAGACGAGAGGAAAGACCGAGTCAAATTGAAGAAAAACGTGTCATCCGCGACTAGCCGTTGCCGCTCCATGCGGAGGCGGGCGCGAGCGCGCGGGCATGTCCGACGAAAAGAAGACTGAACCGAAAGAAGCTCCCCCATTATTTATTATGCCACCACAATCTCCTATAAACCCAATTCATAGGCAAACAAACGGGAAACTGCACACAAAAGGGGCACAGCTAACCATATATCATACAAATAACTAGTACAGTCAGACCCGTCCCAAATCCCTTCTAACAATGCGAAGAAAAATCAAAACCAGAATCTTTCAAAGAATTTACTTCACCGTAAATAGGAGCACCAATCGAGGGTTTATCGTTCACGATGAAGATCAAACTTTGAGCCATAAAAACCGCTAGTAATAAACTTTATTTATCAAACCATAAAGAGCCATCGCCAGAACTGAAGCGCCACACCCACTTCCTATCAACAAAAGAATCACGATTCAACGTTAAGAAACTTGAGACACCAAGACCACGTTCAGTTTGGTGAACCTAAGACATTGTCCCAAGCTACCCACAGAAAACATTCTAATCCGATAACATCAACACCATTGAAGAACTTACTACTTATAGATTCCATAAGTATACAACACGCACCCCCCCCCCCCCCCCCCCACCCTTTTTTTTTTGAACCATTAAATATTGAACATATAATTATACTGGAAAGGCCACCAAGAACGTATTTAAAGAAAGGGTCAATCTGCCGCCTTATGTAAAGAGGGTTTTAACCTTCCATTTAGGATAACCGGCTTAGGATTTGTTCACTCAAGCCTCCCCAACCGACTTCCGAGACATACACTCCACAATCCGTCAACAACAAGCCAGAAAACAAAATGGAGTGTTCAAACAGCACACCCATCCAATTTTCTCCGCCTGCAAAACAACATTCTGAGAAACCCCGAACACCCAAGACTTGGCTCTTAGCAATGTAGAATATTAAAGACCACACGCAAGAAGTAACAATAAAGAACTTAACAAAATGTATGTAAGTGTCTAGTTTTCGGTACTCACACTCCAATGAACATGGGCATCGTTCAGCAAAAAAAAGATGATAAATAATAACCGGAGCCAAGCAAATTGAAACACCTTTAAAACATCCCATCGTCAACGAACAGGGAGAAAGAGGAATATTAACGACTCCATTACTTAAGATGAAAAGAGTAAGGGCCATACGATCACCTTGTTTCAAACCCACAACAAAAAAGGTAACTCGGACGTGGGCTACCATTAACCATTATGGAACCATGGAAGAAGAGTAAAATTACCACGATCCACATACACCAATTCGGTGCCGCAAACTAAACGCAAGAAGAATATTCCAAAGATTAATCCCACCGAACCGAATTCATATGCCTTAGCAAAATCAACCTTAAAAAACATAGCTTGCCTTCCTTTTTCGTTATCACCCGTTTAACAACGCTCATTTAAGATTAAATGACCGTCCATATTTTCTAATATCAACAAAGCCATTGAGTCTCGGAAACCTAAATCTGGATATAACAGCTTACCCAACGATTATCTAAGACTTTTTCGTGATCACCTTAAAAACCATACCAATCAAACTGATGTATGCCGAAAATCATTTTAACGAACTTAGCATCATATAACTTTAGGAATTAAGAGCGATGAAAGACGAGTTACAAACACCCCCTTAGGAAACTACCAGACTTAAAAAAATTAGTCGATCCGTCAATATCGCAAAAATCCGCCCTCACCCAGACTCCAATACTTTTTAAAAATTCAACGTATACCCATCGTGGCCAGAGACTTATTCTCGCCACAGTTCCAAACAACCCTACGAATTTCGTGTTCCCTCGATACTATTTAACTCTTGCCACTAATCCAGCTCATTCCACCAATCCGATAGCTATACCGATTAATGAAAAAGGATCATTAATATTTGAGACGATCATGACACGGTTGCGAAATCGAACTTCAAGTGATTACTATAAATGCCTCATACACAATATCGGATTCACACACCAAGTCCTCACGAAAACACCACGAATCGACAACTGAGACCATTTCTTATTAATAATACCATGAAATAATTAGAATCACATCTTCCTTCGATAGCCCATTTGATTTTGATTTTTGAAACCAATTCCTTTAACCTCTAAAATTTTATATCTTGCAGCCGTCGGTATTAGTTCCATCCGATTTAAGAATGGATGTCATCAGAAACTTTCCCCTTTCCAAGTTCTATATCACTAATATCAAATCATTCTGTAGAAGAATTCTTTTGGCGTTTAGAGATAGAGTGAAACTTTATTTATCTTAAACCCATCAACAATATAAACCTCTTAAGGTCTTGCAAATTTCTTCTTGAAACCTAACCCATAGCAATGGGAATCCAGAATGCGAAAAAGACAAACCATAGTCATTGCTCCACCAACAATCAAAACCGCGTTCATTCCTTAAACCAAGATTGAATAGAACCGAAACGGAGTTTTGTAACACCCCCCCAAAATGGGTCCGCAGGCGTAAAGATGGGTTGCAATGAGTGTTACTTCATAATCAAAAGTTTAATTGCACAAAGAAATGAGAACACCTCTATTAATGAGTTTTAAATTGATACATTGGCTTAAATAAGACTTGTTTGTTACATAGAGCCAAGCTAAATATTCACCATGAAATGTTAAGATTTTTAAGACATCACAAAATTCCCAAAATGTAAAACACAGCCCAAATCTTTATAGTACAGACTCCAAAATGATACCACCAAGGTATCCTTGTTTCCTCTAACCATAATTACTAGAAAACATTGCTATAAAAATTTTTATTTTTTTTTTTTTTTTGTTGTTCGTCAACAATAAAGTTGTGAATTCACAGTTTAGTAAATGTATAAAATGTATGACCACAAGATTTCACCAATGTAAGACATGAAACACATACACATATCTTAAAGTAATACGAGTGCAACTAAGTTCATACACCGAAGCTCGACATATATGTATGCAATTTAATGCACTAAATGTGCCCATGTAGATTTTCAACCCGCAACATCCAAATTGTTCCGACATGTATACGTTCGTTGTTTCATACCCATCCTAAACTGATGAGCGCTTACTACACTCCAACGGGGATTACAATCCCAAAATTGATCAATTCATAACATTCACGAACGGCTCGGCTAACTATCAATTGACAGTTCATGATAGATGGAGGCAAGTAGTGTGGTGTGTTTTCGCTACTTATTAGGGCCAACGTCGTAATTATGTGTAAAAAGATACTTTTGTGCCGAAGATGTAAAATGATGCATGTTTCTAGGCGAGGGCACCCCCGAAAGGTTGTAGAAAAAATGGTAATTGTATAAAAGGCGGGGGCTATAGAACTCAACCGTAAGTGTTGAAATGAGGTGGTTATTATCTAAAATCAAAGTAAGTGAATCGCCTCGGTAATTTGAATGCAACCTAATTAATTATAGGCCGAATGAGTATAAAGTATTTCATATAACTAAAACATCACATGTCGTATAGTTACACCACCACCTAATAGTTTTTATTAATTCTTTAAAAGTTACAACAATACTTAACTCATACTTTGTTAAATTAAAGTATATATATACTTGTACTCGTAATGAAAATATTATTTTTATTTACTAACGTATTACTTGTAAATAAAGGTAAGTATTTTATAGTAATGGATGGATATATCATCTTTAGTACGGAGTTTTGCAGATTTGGTTTACGATGTAAAGACAGGAGTTATTTACCAGAGCAATAAAATAATGCGCGCGAGTTTTAAAACCTCTATTTTATAATCGTTATCGACTGCCGTTTTATACGTTTCCTTATGTCCATAGTCTCCGTATTAAAAATAATTATCAAAACATCAATTTATTAAAGTTTAAAAAACCCCTCTGATGAACAGTAGCCTTTACTGTTCATAACAGTTTATAAAAACTATTTTTATTGAATTAATTATACGCAACTTGTTTAAATCACAACTCGTTCATTATAATCCCGTTTCTCGAGTTCTTTATATCCTTGGATTAGTATTAAGATAATTTATCAAACTATCAAATTTATAAGATTTAACCCTGATTACAGTGAGCGCGATATATCTCTATATATCTCTCGGCAGGCGGGGGAGTGCAGGGAGGGGTGGGAGTTTATAAAATTAATTATATACATTTATAAAATACGTAACTTGTTCGTTATAATTCCGTTTTTCGAGTTCTTTATGTCCGTGGTTTCATATTAAAAAAATTTATCAAAATATTATATTTATACAATTTATACCCCTGATGAACAGTAATATTTACTGTTCATCACAGTTTATAAAACTATTTTTATAAAGTTAATTATATATAACTTGTAAAAGTCGTAACTTGTTCGTTATAATTCCGTTTTTCGAGTTCCTTACATGCTCACGATCCTTGAAAGCCACGATTGTTTATTAAAATATAAAACTTGAGGTTTATTATATTTCGATTCCCAAACGTAGGTAATTAATCAAAATTAGGGTTTTCCAAATAATATCAACGAATAAAGAATGGGAACAGATACCAAAAAAGTAAAACTTGTACCCAATAGCCACACAAACCCAAAAAAGCACCCAACCAAGAATTATACCAAAAAAATTACCAGAATATAAGACCACTAAATTGTTCATGTCATTTAGTCCATATGAAATCCTCCACGTACTTTAATAATCTTCGAAAATAAATCTAGGTGGATGATTAACTAAATGCAACAAAGTAGGTAAACAATAGAAAATAATTGAATGAGTATTGAAAACTTTTTAATATGACTTATAGAAATTCAAGATGATGATGAACACAAATGTAAAACCCTAACCAAGCTTCCAAAATCAAAACCCTAATCAAGAAAACCCTAAATATGTTTTCTTGATAATTCCTTGTTAAACCCGAATCCAAGCTTCCCAACACCTTGAGTAGTCTTAGGTAACCTTAGAATGAACACTTAAATGCTTGGAATACCTTGGTTGCAAAATTAAAATGAAACCCTAGAGATTTTAAGGGTGCCGTAGGTTTTGAGCTCAAATAGAGAGAGTTCTTGCTTTGATTTTTCTTGTATGAAAGTGTAAGAGTATAATGGTAAACCTATGGCTTTCTTTATATAGCACAAGCAAACCCTAAACAAGCTTAATGAAACCATGGGAGTATAAATGGTTTTAAGGACAATGTTGTAAGAGCTCTCCTCCTCCTAGGTAGAGAAGGTACAAGTAGATGAGAGCAAATGTACCTAAGAACCATGGGTCCAAAGTACATCTTTATGTAAGAAATCACATGTAAAGAAAAAGGATTTAATGGATGCTTTGCATTTCTTTCTTGTATACAAGCTTATGTCCGGTTTTTAGATGATATAGGAAAGTAAAATAAGTAAATTTTGGGTATTGGGTATAATCGTGGGTATTTGTTTGAGTGTAGATGGTAAAGTGCTCCCACGGGGTACGACCGAATGTTAATTGATTTGGCGAAACGTAAGCGTTTTGACGTAACCAATAAAAATAAATTATGAAAGTTATAAATTATCCTCATAATAACTATATAACACTTGCTTGATGTAAACTTTAAAATAGGTGATGTCCTTATTACATTGAACCGTTAATTATTAGTTTACGCAGATTTAACTATAAGATAATAATTAAAAGCGAACGACGAAAACTCAAAAATAAATAATGGAATTTATTAAAGAAGTTAGTAAATAACCTGAAAATGAAAATGTTACAGAGTCGGGACCAATATCAACGAAACTTCCCTCAAAAGAATAGGACGATGATCGGACAAGTGACGGTCAAGACACAAAGCTGAAATAGACGGATAAAGCGAGATAATACCTTCTGTAACAAGAAAGCGCTCTAATTTACTCATTTTGGAGGCTGATGGATGCGACCAAGTAAAACGATTACCCTTCCAACTGACATCCACAAACCAAAACACAATACAACCGATCAAAACACCGTGCACTAGAAGCATTGAAAGACGAACCAAGTCTTTCATCCATAGTCCGAACGTCATTAAAGTCACCCATTATAATAGCTGTCCCGTTCCATCCGCCGACAAGATTAAGATAAAAAATCCCAAAGAGCCCTTTTGCTACAAAGGAGCTGTTAGAGCGTAAACCCGCCACCAAAAGAATCTAGACATTAACTAGGAACCCAGGTGGCCCGTAAATAGCTATAAATTAATCAGAAATAGTTTAAAAAAACGCCATCTTTCCTGAAGATAGAAAGCCTCCCAATACAAAGAATACCACCCACCAGAATTCCCTAATGATCACTGGCAACAAAATCAAGTTCGAAATTCCCCATAGGGACTTTACGTCCATAAAAGAATACTACAATCCTCATTGTCTCTTGCACCTAAAAAATTGATCCAATGCTTATAATTAACTCCTTAAACCCACTCCTATTTCGTTTTGTGCCCACAGACCCTTAGAATATTGAGAGAAAGAATATTCATATTTTAAAACCTCTTCCATCTCCTTGTGAGCCAATAATACGTTCCATATCTTTCAACACCCATCCAAATTAATAACCCCATAGAATTCCCAAACCCTAACCATGGCATCCAAAATGTCAAGAATAGAGCTAGACCGTTATGAACTTTATGTGAAAAGGAAGAAACTGATTCTCCATTAGAGGAATCATGGACCTCCTGTGAATGGTCCATAACCTTAGCATCCACCCTAGGCATTTCACCATGTCTTCACCATTAGTAGGACCATCTTCACAAATCTCACCACATTAGCGTGCGTCGCAGAAGTTTTAGGTAAAAACCAGGAGTAATGATATACAAGAGGTACACGCATCACGAACTCCTAAGCGGAAGTTTATTCAATAATCATACAAACTAATCGATCCTCCTGATTGTGTTTGTCCTCTGCCTTACCATGACCATCAACATTACATTCAACCACATTATCACTGAAAACTGTCTCGAAACACCATCCACAATTACATATCATCAACTGACATCCGACATCACTATTCTGCGCACCACATCATTAAGAATTCTAGCGCCATGCTTTGATTCGTCATCCGAGGTATAAACAGACTCCTTAGGTTCAAGAAAACTCAGATTCCAAGTAAAAAGTTCCTTCGCCCGAGCCACAAACACCTTACCTTTAAAAATCACCTTGAATTTCTCCAATATAGATTCTGGTTGTTTCGTAAGACACAACCGCTTACGAGCAAAAGAGGAACCAATTAACCTCGATATCCAAGCCTCGCACCCATTTGTTACCAATTAGCAAACGTTCTCGAGATACCAAACCTTAAGTGTGATACCTTCGAATTTCCCACCCAAACAACACACGTTCACACTTAAACAAAAATCATTATAGCATTAAGAAGCGTACAAACCAAGAGTTAACGCCTACAGATCCAAAAAACTTTTGCTTAAACCCTCGTTATCCCATTCTATCAACGACCCATAAACCCACCAAAATACGACAGCTTCACATCTCAAAACCTTCCTGTAGCTAATAGAATCCAAGTTTAGGAAATGAAGTTAATATCTTTCACACGCCCCATGACATGACATGAGAGGTCCACGTTCAACAACACAGAATCATACCAAAACCAACGCCGTGAGAAAGATAACAGGAGTCAACAGAGCAATCAATGGTGGAAATCTCTACAGCAAATAAATGACCCAAATGTACCATGCACATTGGATTAGAAGGCCCCGATTGTTTTTACAAGTTTGTTTGCACTTTCAACAAAAACGGCAACCAATGGCATGGAGAAGGAAACGACCAATCCAAATCGTACAACGTATGCCAACCAAACGATCTAAATCGTTAACACAAATAAACCTGACAAAAGCTAAACGTATACCTACGCTGCTTTGGAACTACGATTAGGAATAAAAACGTCTACACCTTCTCCCCATACTACCCCTCGCAAACCCCCACAATTCTTGACCCAAGATATCATGGAAAATTGGTTAACAAAAATAGATTTAGAAATACGAACAGCTTGGTCTTCATTAAAACGTTGAGCAGGCATGGTGACAAAAAGAGGAACAACCAAACCTTAAAAAGAAACAGCATACGACAAAACCCTAAAAAAATAATAAAAAATCAAACCCTAATGAAACTCGTCACACATGATAATGATAAATCCAAGGAGATCAGAAAAATAGAATCAACAATCGAATCAATGAGAGGTAATATCACTCCAATCAATAGAATTTAATCAAGAATCAAAACCCTAGATTTAGCAACTACGTCGAACCAATCATAGAACCAATTAAAGGATTCAATTCATCGATACAATCACAGGGATCGAACGTTATTACGTATCGGAGAAGGATTAGGATTTATTACGTTATTGTCATTTGATGAGTATTGTACCTCGGATCTACCTATTCCACATTCCAACTATACAACCGTTTCGGATCTACCTATTCCAACAATAAAGTCATTAATTTGACTTTTTAAATATGAAATATAATTCGAATTGTTCGAGTAGCCTAGCCTCTAAATAGTTATCTTGGAAAAATGAAAATAATGATTATGTGATTGTTTTTGGAGTTGTTTTTATTTTGGTGAAGAAAACAGTAGTCTAACGGAGGCAAAGAACGGAGATGAAAAATGGCTCATTTAGACCCATCATCATGCACACTGACTTTTTTTGCAATGTAGCATATTAATTGTGGCCTATAAGCGAAACTTTTCATGTTAATTATAATGTGGAGTAAATTGCATAAATCATCTTTAAAGTTTGGTCAAATTGCATGTTTCGTTCCAAACGTTACGAAATTGCAAAGATCGTCCCTGTGGGAAACCTTTGGTGCAAGTATCGTCCCCGCAGAGACGATACTTGCATCAAAGGTTTCCTCAAAGGTCTCCCCACAGGGAAGATCCTTGCACCAAAGGTTTCCCACAGGGATGATCCTTGCACTTTCGCAACGTTTGGGACGAAACATGCAATTTGGCTAAACTTTAAGGACGATTTATGCAATTTACTCTTATAATGTGCGAATGGTTGCTGCTGATGCATTAGCTGTTGGGTCAGATGGGTACCCGGATACATTACAGGTGACTAATAATTTTTAATTGAGTAGTGTAAACGTCTTAGAATCATTACCTTATAAATCAACGTGGTTATCATACTATGTGGTTTAGTATTAGTGACTAAGTTCTTTGCTCCATGACCTTTTTGCTTTGACTTTTGATGTCAAATGTAGTATTTATTCCAACTCAAATTTGAATTGCGTTTGTGTCACTGTAATAAACTTGAAAACCATTTGATATTTGAGATTTTAATATTCCAAATGCAATACTCCTTTTTTATGTGTTAATACAATTTTGTAATTTATTCATAAATTATATATCAATATACTGATATATTGTAGATGAAAACATTAATGTATAGATAGGTTGGCGTAACCGATTTAACATCATTAAAGGAATCGATATGCCTGCATAAGTACCCAAGAATGTGTGTGATTCACAAGGATCTACAACCCACTTTGTATACAAGAGCTCAGAAGAATTAGCTTCAAAGCAAGGAATTGTTTATATAGTGTGTTGTTTAACACTATGTAGCAAGTACATTTGCGACCAAAAAAGTTCAAAATTCAAAGTTTATAAACCATAAGAATAAACTCTCTATCGGTCTTAAGCTATTAAACATTATTCCTTAAAAGCGAGCTTCATAAACTCACTATTTTGATGGTCAGACAGTTTCTTCGGTTGATGTTCAGTTGCAAGGAACCAAGGAGTCCCGTTTACATATACTTTTTCAGTTTCTTCAAATTAATTTGTGGCAATTATAAACATGTTTACTATATTACCCTTATTATTACAAACGTTTGGAGTCAAAAATTAATTAATTGAGAGTAAAATTGTCTTTATGCAAAAAAGTTAAGATTTTTTTTGTCAAACCCGTGCGTGCACGGGTATTATAACTAGTCTATAGATATATTTTCAAAATTTACCATGTTAATATCTTTTGTTTTTCAAAAATATATTTGAAGATATAAACTATAATTAGATTTGATATTTATCCAAATCTATACATATATTTCAAGATATACCCCATAATTAAATTTGATAACCAAGGTTGGAAGAAATTAATACGTTTATCTCCCACTTCTCAAAAATATTTGTTCCCTAAAACATGTAATTACAATTAGTGTCACTAATTAATACGTTAGCAAACTTCTAGATTTGTAGCAAGTTATTAATATCACGAAAGAAGGGTTGAACAATGATCGAGGGTTTATGTGGCTACAAATGATCGAGGGTTGAACAAGTTATTAATAT
>BQNB010024170.1:0-56906 GCA_026074375.1 Tanacetum coccineum
TCCTATCTTAGGTTTATAATTTTTATTTACATTTTTAAATTGTTACTTTAGATAATCAAATCATCCGTTTGCTCATTCAAAATCAGGATCCGACCCTAAACGAGGTCTCAATTTCACTAGTCGTTGGGGAAACGACCCGGGTGATCATACTTACCCGGTTTAATATACGTATTATATATTATATTATATATATTTTTGAGAGCGAATTTTATCAAGGGTAACTTGGAAATTTTCTTAATTACTCTTAAGGTTATATTAGTATAAATATTTTACGTGTATAAAACATACACAATCAAGGACCTGAGTAAACATTGTAGCTTATTAAGAAGTTTGAGTAAATGGCATAAGTAAAAAGTTGTGTTTAAAGAAGGCAAATGATTTAAATTAAAAATAACTTTTTATTAATAAAATGAGAAGTACATTAACTGAATACAAGAGATAAGCAAAAGTTAAGCTGGAAAATAAGCTGAAAGTAATTTTACACTACTCCTAATTAAATTACACTAGATAATTTTTTTCCAAATGAAATCCTAAACTACTTATAGAAAATTAAAACTGCAGAGACTTGAACTTGTGCTTGTTGTGTGAGAGGAAACCAAGCCTCAATCCTGGCCATCCATCTTTCTTTGGCTCCAAGCCTTCCAATCCTAGCCCTTGGGTCCTTTTACATTGATCTCAGCCCTTGATTTATCTCCATGTCCCATCAACCAATCACATAAAAGGGGATTGCCAGGGTGTACTTCCTTTTGTCAGCTTCTTGGGTTGGGTTAAGTTGGGTTTTGTCATGGTTTGCAGGGTAAATTAGAGGGGATGTGTGAATAGTAAGTGTGTGTGGAGGGAAAAAAGAAAAAAAGAAGATATACAGTGAAACGTGTGTTTGACCCTGTGTTGACCCAAGGTTATAAAAGGTTAACGGGTGTTAGGATTAGGGACTAATGGTGAAATGATTTAGGGACTAATGGTGTTAGTCCTCAAGGACTAACGATGTAAGGTTTAGGGATGATTGGTGAAAAGGTTTTAACGGTTGTTTAGGTTATGTGAATTTGGGCTTTTGTTTTGGGCTTTTGGTTATATCTTATAAGGTTGGTTAATGGGCTGACCCGACCCATTAAATGGGTGCGGGTTGACCCATTTAAGATAAACACATCTTCGATTTAGGTTTTTCACGCTCTTTTCAATTCCGTGCCTGGTTTTGTCGGTTTTGGCTTCGTTTTTTGTCCTTTAGTGAATATCCGATACCTGCACAATATATAAAGCAAAACAAGCATATATTCGGCATTTTATGTCTGTTTTTGGTCATTATTGGTCATTTAACTCGTTTTAATAGGTAAAAGGTATGTGTAATTAAGCACATACCAATGGCCGTCTCTAAATTTCTGAAATTTTTGATTTCGTCCTCTTTAACCATTGACAAAGTAAGCAACATATTAGCATATCACCAGGGCTCTAATTTTTAGAAATTTTTTAAAAAACCATTAACCAAGTAAGCAACATATTAGCATATCAGCACGACCATCTCTAAATTTCTAAAATTAAAAAAAAGCAGATGTTGTGGAAAGAGGAGCTTTGACAAGACTCGAACACATGACCTAAGCTTCAGGTGCAAAGAGCCTTTGTCACTCTTCCAACACACCCACTTGTGTTATATACATTCATAGATATATAACTTCATTCATTAATATGAAAAAGGTAGGGGTGGAAACGAGCCGAGCTACTCGTGAAAAGCTCAGGATCGGATCGGTAAAAAACTCGAACGAGCTTGAGCCAAATTTGAGCGCATTTAATAAACGAGCCCGAGCCCGAGCTTTGTATACAAAGCTCAAAAAAATAAACTAGCTTTAGATAAACGAGCTCGAATAAGTAAGTTTAAGAAGAGAAGTTTTATTTTCTATAAGTGTATTACAAACGAGCCAAGCCCGAGCCGAGCTCGAGCTTTATATATTATACACGTGTCGAGCTCAAGCTCGAGCTTTCTGAAATAGAAACGAGCCGAGGTCGAGCTCTGGCAGGCTCGGGCTTGACTCGTCTCGTTTCCACCCCTACAAAAAAGTAGTAATAGAAACAGTTATTTATAGGGTTAATACACAAATATGTTACTAAAGTTTGCCAAAATATTCACCTAAGTTACTAAAGTTTTTTTCATTACAAAAAGGTTACTCAAGTATACGGATTTATCATTTGGGTTACTCAACCTTTAAAACAGTTACAAAGAGGTTACTCAAGTATACAGATTTATTTTTTGGGTTACTGAACATTTTCAAAGAGGCTTATTATTTGGCTTATTTACCCTTAAAAAAATTCACCCGTATACTTGAGTAAACTTGAGTAACCTTTTTGTAACGAAAAAAACTTTAGTAACTTAGGTGAACATTTGGACAAACTTTAGTAACATTTTTGTGTATTAACACTTATTTATAATATAATGTCGTTTTTTTTTTCATTTATTGATAGATATATATGGTGCCCCTCGTAACAAAGCTTCTTAATTGTAATTACACCTGGCTTTTTTTGGTAACTTGCATCTTAATATAGCATAATAATATAATATTGCCTTAAGTGGGCTTTGAGATATACATATACATAATGGACTGAAAAATGGCGCCCTTCAAAATTATTGGGCCCAAGACATTTGAGCAGCCCTTGCCTTGAACCGGGCCTGAGTCTTATAGACAAGGCCTACTTGTTATTCATTCTTAAATGAAATTATTTTAACACTAGCTATTTTTTTAGGAAAAAAGGAGTAAGAGGGTGAGGATAATAGTTTTAGTAAGACTCAAACTTATGACCTAAGCTTCAAGAAGGAGTCTCAATCATCTCCCCCAACATCCAACTCCAATCAAGTGTGTTTTAAATATACTAAACATGCAAATAACTTAAAATAGTAAACGACCCACGACACAGTAAAATTAGAGCATATACAAACCGTATAAGTTGTTCACATAATACGAGTAGTGTCTTTACAGTAGTTTCTTTATTAATAGAATGCTATTTTGTGCCATCATTATATACCAATACTTTAATTTAGCTTATATTTTACAAATTTTTGGTAAGTTGCAATGCCACCTGAAAGCATAATGCTTGACAAATGGGACACATCAACATTACATTATTCCCACGAATTCAATCACACACCTTAGTTTCAAAAGTTCCATAAATATAGTCCTTTTTTTTTATCAATTTGTTAAATTTTATATTATCATTCCAACTTCTGCGTTCAATTAACATATGTGGAAGTGTCATTAATCCTATAAACACGTAACATCCTAATTGGTTAACGTATAGTTGACAGTCAGTGGCGGATCCAGAGATTTTATGTATGTGTGGCATAAATTATTTTTTCCCAAGTTTCCACTTATACAAAATTAACACATAAGTGATAATAACTAGTTGAACTACATATATTTTTCTTGCCAAATTAAGTGGTCTTGGTTTATTAACAGGCTTTTAAACTCCCATTTTTTATTTTAAAAATGCAACGTTTATTAAAAAAAACAAGATACTAAGCTACTTAAAAGAGAATGGACCCAAAAATAAAACAAAAATAACAAAGATACAACACTATATCCACACATGAAAAGTATAACAAATTAAAAATAACCCAAAACAAGAAGGAACCAAACACTAACATGAGGTATTGCCATCAATGCTCACAAGGTGCCAAAACATAACCAATCTCGAGTCCCCTATATGCAAAGTAAAATCAGTCAAGAAGAACACTTGTAGGCACAATACTCATTTGCAGACTAAAATCCAAACAGTAGTTATACAGAATAAAACTACTTCTCCTGCCCAACCTATATGTGGCATGTGCCACAGGTGGCTAGGCTATAGCTCCGCCCCTGTTGACAGTGGCTTTTTATTAGGGTTAATTCCGTATATACCCAAAATAAAATTGTAATGTCATATTTACTGAATCAAAAATTATAATGACATATATACCCAACCTAAACACAATTTTTCATATATACCCAATATACTAATTTATTCATTTTAAATTCTTAGAACCGCCTAATAAATATCAATTTAAGATGAATCGACTATCATAATTGAATCAATTTAGGCGTTTTCAAATGATAGGCGTTTTCAATCCTATTTTCGGATCTTGGCTATTCTGTTGTTAAATAACGATGGCAATTGGCACAGGTCACCGATCTAATAATTATTCAGAAAGCAAAAGGAACGATCATCTCGATAATAATCGTTGTCAAGAGCAACGTAACAAAGGTATTCCCAACAAATCCCATCCTAATTTTCGTGAGGAACATAAGTCGTTTTCATCAATCTTTGTTTCTAATATCCCATGGGATGCGTCGGTCCAAGATCTGTGGATATTGTAATAATGGGTGTGTTGATCGATGTTTACAAAGCTTTGCACAGAGATCCAAATCGGGTCCATCGATTTGGTTTTGTACATTTTAAAACATAATGATAATCAATCAAGTTAGTTTCCAATCTAAAAAGGCATGGATGGGTGTTTTTTCCATTTATTGCCGATGTGGCGGAAGTATTGTCGAACTTATAATAGACCCATGTGGAACGTTCTATGGGTGTGGCAAACCCAGTGTAGTTTCGAACTCTTCATCTTGTTAGTATCAACGAAAATGATTTTTTCAGTCTTTTTTAACTCGTATGCTAAAGCGGTCCTGGCAACAAATCAGTAGACTGTCGGGTACAAGTAAGGCTGGAGCAAATCAGTGGGGGGTCGGATTGTAACAAGGTATAATAAGGAAGCGTAATGAAGCGTGATTCTATTCTCCGGTAGACGCTTGTATTGATTTTGGATGGTATGAGCGTATATTCTTGCTAAATTAAAGATTTTAAGGTGTCATTTCAGAGCTTCAAAAACATATGGTCTTCTGAGGATTCGATGATGTTGGTCTTAGATATGTTGGGGACTTTGGATTTGGTTGGAATTGACTCTATGGACATGTAGAAAGCGTCAAGACTTCAAAGGCGTTAAAAGAGATATTTTTGGAGTTCAAAGATGTTTCTCACGATTTTATTCCAGATGAAAGATGTGTTTGGATAGACCTGGTGGGTCTGCCATTGGCATCATGGGCTCTAGAGGTTTATAAGAAGTTTTGTGTTCGTGGGAAAAAAAAGGCAGCGGTTTACGATAAGTAAGTGATGGACCAATGTCTCAGGGGAAGTTTGGTCCTTACAGAGTCATTACATCGTGTGATAGAGTCCATTATTAGTTTTTATATCTAATCGGACTTATCGTAATAACGCTACTGGTTTAGCATATGGCGCCGCAAATTAATTCGATAGAGGTCAATCCGAGTCTAATCCTCGTGAAAGGAAGAGCAGAGGGTCCTATTTGGATGAAGGTTTGAAAATAGAAGCATTTGGTCACATGTCGAATTGTGAATTCCGATCCCCTAAGAATGTTAACAATGAATCGGTGTCGCCTTCTAGTTCGGGTTTTGCGAGAGGAGGATGTTCGTGGGGTGGAAAAGTGATCTTGTGACTCCTTTGAAGAAGGCGAAATTCGTGAAGATTCCGGTCTTGTATAATGATGGTGTAAGAAAGAATTGCATGGAAAAGAATTTGGAAGATGAGCTGGTTGTAGACTCTTGGAGTTCATTCACAGGGTGATTGTGTAATGTTTACCACTAGATGATAATGAGGATTGTACCCAGATATAGCATCCTGAAACAGACTCCATCATTGCGCCTCCATCTACACCCCCGGAAAATGATTTATAAAATATTGTCTGTAGTCCTGGTACTTCGTGTATTGATTATTATTGGTCCTCTAACTAGTGACGAGAGATTCTGATAACTATGGATCTATAGAGACCCCAATGGAAAATATACACAGAAAATTGTTCTCTCTCGCGCAACTATGGGGGGGGGGGGGGGGGGGGGGGGGGGGGGGGTTCGTGGAAATGATTATTTTCACAGCGAGCTTCAGATTTGGAGCTATTATGGCAACGTTAAAGAAGCTATTCTTCTTCATAATGCCTTATCGAGACAAACAAAGGATGCCGGTTAGATCGCTTTTTGGTATGATGCCTCGGGTGTTCGGTTTCGTTCATGGGAGTTAATTCAGTTGGCGCCATGGTGGGATCTTTCTTATTCTAATAGCCTTTGGTTGTTTTGCGAGTTCGTTTCGTTAGTGTTTTTCTGTTCCTTTTCGTTCTTTGTTTGTTGGATCGTTTTTGCGTGTATATCGTCTGCTAGTTTCTTTCTAGCCCTTTTTTAATATAATTCCATTTGCCGTTCAAAAAAAAAATAGATGGCTGAATACTCCCGCTTCTTTTAGCTTTTTAATTTAGTTTACTTGAAAGTAATAAACGTGGTGTATCAATGATTCTCTATTTATTGTTGTCAGAATTATTGAAAAAAACATTTTTATTTTACATATTTGTTATTTATATTTTCCTATTTTTCGAGTACTAAATTTAAAATGAATATATTTAGTAATCTTATGAGGACAGGAATTTGTTATATTAATTTGTAGGTAACAATTGTGGGAAAAAGGGACTGATAAATCAGTGACGTACATTGTATATTGTTTTCATATAAAAATGGATTAAAAGGTATAAAACGTGAAAGTATTCTACGCTTATTGATATGAATATGATAATCGATATATTTTTATTTGATATTTATTAGAGTTATAACAATTTTAAAATGAATAAAAGTTAGTATTTGGTATATACGAAAAAACTATCGTTTAGATAGGGTATATATGACATTAAAATTTTGGGTTGGATAAATATGACTTTCTAGTCTTTAATCTATCTAGTCAAGTTATCGGGTTACTGGTTTGACCATCGGGTCAATCCGGTCTTCTACAAAAATAAAATTTATTTATATTTGGATGATACAATATATATATATATATATATATATATATATATATATATATATATATATATATATATATATATATATATATATATATATATATATCTGAAATACCGAGTTGACCCTAATCACTTCAAACCCGACGGGTCTAACCATCGATCATTCTTATTCTCTTTGATTCTTGTTCATCTTCGACTCTCATTCTTTTAGGGCATGTTTGGTACACAAGATTGTCAAGAGGTTATGTTTATTTTTTTGAAAAATAAGCTACTTGATATATAAGCTTCGTTTGGTAGAAAAAATTATAAGAGATTATAAAAAGAATAATCTTCCATAATCTTTAAAAAACAAATGCTACTTCATGTACCTTATAAAAATAATCTCTTTTCATAAGCTCCATCACCATATTCATCTATAGTTCCAGCAACATGTACTTTTGCCAAACATACTCTTAACCTACCTAAAGGTTGTTCTTGCGTTTTAATTTCGGGAGAATATATGACGAGCTCAGTATAGATGAGGGCTATAAAAGAGACGAGACAACTCGTGAGCTATTCTAGATCGACTCGTAAACTACTCAAAATCGACTCGATTTAAACGAGTCGAGTTTGAGCTCCAAAGTTCTCTGCTCGTGAAGCTCGCGAATACACTTTTACCTTTTCATATACGTGTATTTACTTAAGTTTCATAAAAATCAAGTCGAGTCGAGCTTGATATGCAGAGTATTCATCGAGTTCGAGTGTTAATTGTGGAAACAATCGAGCTCAAGTCGAGCTTCATGCTCGAAGTGAGCTTCAAGCTCGAAATCTAAAGCTCGAGCGAGCTCGAGTTTAAGTATTTGAGTCGAACTTGAGCTTGACAACACTCGACTCGACTATACTCGTTTACACCCCTGGTTCAAGCTTATTCAAGTCCATTAATAACCAACTTTTTAAACCCCAATTACATAGAAGCAAACATTTTTTAATCCGTTATGAATTCACGTCTAGTACCTTGCATCTATATATAAGCTCAAATTGTTTTAGCATATGCATGTTTGAGCTCATTATTTTTTCAATCTTAATATAGTTTTTTACAAGTTCATAGAAAACCGACTTAATCGTAGTTGCAGTTTTAGCTCCGTTCTTCTTTTCCCATAACGATTGATGTAGTTTTAGTTGATACAAACATGCTTGAAGTCTCATAGACAAGGCCTACTTCTTTGAGTTATGCGGATTAAGTTGGGGAACGGGGACTCAACAGCTTTTTGGGATGACAAATGGATTGGAGATATTGTTCTTAAGGATATGTATCCACGTATCTATGCTTTAGATACGTGCAAAGCGGTGACCGTTTGGATAAAACTGAATGATTCTAGTTTGGATAATTCTTTACGTCGCAAATCTAGGGGTGGAGTTGAACAGGTACAATTCAACGCTCTATTTGACCTGGTAGATTCGGTTACTCTTGTTCCTTCGTTTGACAGGTGGGTGTGGTCGTTGGAGGGTTCTGGGGAGTTCTCTGTGGCTTCAATTCGGAAGATGATTGATGAGAAACGTCTCTCGACTGTGGATACTAAGACCCACTGGATAAAATGTGTCCCTATTAAGGTGAACGTTCTCGCATGGAAAATAAAGATTGACGCCCTTCCAACGAGGTTTAAAATTTCTCGTTGAGGTATTGACATTGATTCCATCTTATGCCCTATATGTGATTGTGGGGTCGAATCTGCTAGTCATTTGTTCTTTAGCTGTAGTTTGGTCAGACAAGTTGTTCGCAAAGTCTGCTCATGGTGGGAAGTGAATTACGTTGATGTTAACTCATATGTTGAGTGGGTTACCTGGATGGAATCGTTGCGGCTTATGTCTAAATCAAAGCTGATGCTTGAAGGCGTGTTTTATGTTGTTTGGTGGCATGTATGGTTGTATCGTAATAAGCTCCTTTTTGAGACTAAAATCCCATCGAAGGCGGTTATCTTTGAAGACGTTGTTTCTAGATCATATTATTGGTGTCGGTATAGATGTAAAGCCTCATTTAGTTGGAACGATTGGCTTAAAAATCCTAATTTGATTCCTTTGTAATTCTAGCTCCTTGCTAGTTTAGTTTGTTAATAAAATCGTTGTTCCAAAAAAAAAGACAAGGCCTACTTGTGACTAGGGCCCGACTAAGGGGTTGGGTTGTGTTCTCGAGTATAATGAAAGGAAAATGAATGGAAAAAGTGATTTAAACAATTTTAAATTAAAATGTTTACTCTTTTATTTTTTTAAATGTAATCATTTCACATTTCTATACCATTAAACACTAGTTATTTTTAAGTATAACCGAAAATGAAGGGTGGTTTAATTTATTTTTTCCTCCCAATTTTCTTACTTCTATACTTCTTTATTATGCACTCAGGACTTCTTTTAAATTGAAGTCTTAAATTTTTTAAGACAATGAACATTATGAAAGAAAGTATTACATTAACTGAGTCAATAAATAAATTATACACTACACTAATTACATTATAATGTAAATTAATGACACATTAAATTTTAGTATTAAAATTGATGTTACAAACCTATAATGATATAAATTTATAGTTGTAAACTTTATGATAAAAATTCATTTTTTATTAAGTTCAAATGAATATAATTCTGCATCTATATATTTGCATTAATATAATTTACAAAAATTTAGACACACATCTTTTAAAACTATCAAACTGGTAAACCATCAAATACCGACTATCATTGCATACCGCTTAAAAATCAAAATACGATAAAAAAATGCATATTTGGTATGGTCGCTGCTTTGCGCGGGTACCATGCTAGAATCTTTAACTGAAATCAATTTACACTTCTCTATTCCATTAAAACACTACTATTTTAAAAATAATAATAAAAAAGTGAATGGGAGAGGAGAATAGCTTATGCTTTAGGTTTAGATAGAAGGAGCCTTTACCATTTCCCCCTACATCTCACTCAAATCAATTGTGTGTTTTTAAATATACTAAACATGAAAATAACTAAAAAAAGTAAAGGGACTACATGATTAAATTATAGATCACATATACCGTATAACCTGTTCACATAATACGAGTAGTGTTTTTATTGAAAGTATGCTACATTGCCATTATTATTATTATAAATCACTACTTTATATAGAAGTGCATTTTTATAAAATTTGGTAACTTGCAATGAGCATAAAATATGAGAATGAAATCCAGGAGCTTGTCTATGGACACATTATAGTTCTTTTTAAAATAGCTTTAAAATTAATAGGTATGGTCAGGTTTAATTCCTTCATGTTTAACGTATAATTAACAGTATGCTAATTTGTATGTGCACTTTTGTCATGACATGGTATCGGAGCGGGTCTCAGACGTAGGTGCTATGTTGAGCCGCCTCCTTAAACCACTCCGTCAAACCCTAATCGTTACCCTTTAACCTTCTTAATTGATATATCATTCCATATTCATCATCTGTTACTAGTACATTTCTTTTTCTCATTAACTCCATCGCTTCACAAACCACAAGATTACACACTAAACAAATTCTAGCAAACTTTTATTTCGGCTATTGGAGATGCTTGATGGAGTGTCAACAACTTCTTAGCAAACATCAACTCTCTATTGTCACCACACCAAACGCTTCCAAGTAAGGACTTTAACAGTAGAGAGCAACCATTAGATGTACCGCCGCGAGCTTTCAAACGAGAGTAAAGCTAACAACACAAAGGGAACGTTATTAGAATAGTGCAATGTCAATACACAAACAATCATGAAACATAATTCATTTCCTCATCATTATCCGTTGTATGCTGAGAAGAGTTCGTCACATTTGTGAATGTAGCGGCCCCTTTATTATGCGATTTAGCAATATCTTCACCAGCCCCGTCCATTGATGTATTAACAGGATGTGTAGAAGCATTAGGGTGAGTAGTACTCGTCTTAACAGGATGAGATTTAGTAACATGCCGATATACATAATTCGGCTTAGGTTTAGATAACCTAATGCCTTCAATATGACTAGGTTTCTGTTTAGCCTTTTGTTTTTTACGAGTGACTAGCTCAAAACCATCATTCCCATTCTGAGTTGGAATTCCATTCGTTACCTTCTTAGGGCAATCCACATCTATGTGTTCAAAATTTTTACATGTTTCATCCATTGTAGTTTAATCCAAGGCAATTGGCAACAGGTATGAAGCAAAATTCTAGTATGGAAATGAAATTCATGAGCTTGCCTATGGACACATTATCACATACCTGACCATTTGACCCATGGAATAGGAACACTATGTTCTGGCAAGCTAAAACATAAACCATTCACATATCTGAATCCGTCTTACACAAACGGTAAAGAAACCATTTTCACTGCTCATCATTTTGTACTCTAATTAAATCAATAACACGTTTGTTGTTAAATCCCATAAACGAAGGAAACAAACTGCACACCGCATTTCTACATTGTGATGTAAGCTACCATGTAAAACATTACAACCAAGGTCCCTTTCCAACATTTCTCTACGTTGCTACATGATAAGCAGTATTTTAAGGAACCAACATCATACATTACTCAGAAACACCTTTCTCATAAATATAAAACCTTTAGCCTATTCATTAGCAATGTCATCTTCACGTTGATCTTGAATGATAGAACCTGCAAGTATATAAGTGGACTGGTAGTAAGAGTAGTTATCAGACATGTAAAAGTAATTGTATTTTATTTTGCTAATTAAATCTGCAAATGTGAAAATTGACCCACATTAAGGTTTAAAGAAGTATATATACAGGGCCGTCCCGTCGATTCCGGGGGCCCTGTGCCATGATTGAAAAAATGCCCTCTAAAAATGAATTTTTAAAGAAAAAAAACCAACATGAAGTCTACAATGCTTCTTTGAAAATAAAGCAATACGTAGTACTACTATAATTTTTTTTCTAATCATACTGCACTAGTATGTGATAACAATACAACAAATGAAGAAAAGCACACATCCCTGATCCCACATAGCTTGATGATGTAAAGTTCTACTTGGTTATAACATATATGTACATGAATGAATAATAGACCAGATCTAATGGGCTTTATACAAAGCTACATGTATATTGTTTGTTCTTTTTCTTAAAATTTGGGTGCCCCTCAAAACTCTTGGGCCCTGTGCGGTTGGGCAGCCGGCACAGGGTCATATCCGGACCTATATATATATATTTAGTATTATTCAAAGTGACAGAGATATATTCCACCAGGTAAACAAGACCCTGCTAGACCCGGTGATATCCGGCCAAGACCCGGCTATATCCGGCCATGACCCGGCTATATCCGGCCAAGACCTGGCTATATCAGGCCATGACCCAGCTAGACCCGGCTATATCCGGACAAGACCCTGACAGACCCGGCCATATTTGGGCAAGACCCAGCTAAATCCGGCCAGACCCGGCCATATTCGGGCAAGAACCGGCTAAATCCGGCCAGACCCGGATAGACCCGGCCATAATCGGCCAGACCCGGATAGACCCGGCCATATTTGGGCCAGACCCGGCTAAATGCTGCCAGACCCGGATAGACCCGGCCATATTCGGGCAAGACCCGGTTAAATCCGCATAGACCGGCCATATTCGGGCAGGACCCGGATAAAGCCGGTCAGACCCGGATAGACCCGGCCATATTCGGGTAAGACCCGGTTGTGGTTGTACTTGTTTAACGCTTCAGCATTTGCAACAAGTTCAAGATCCTAAAATCGTGCATGTGTATAAAGATAGCAACGGTTTTATGTAGAAACAGCATGAAGTTACCTTGTATGTGAATTTAAGTGAGCCAAAGTCATTGATTCCAGCACGGCTTTTACGAGGACTTGACACAAGAAATAGGGTAGTCTGAGCTTTCTTAAAATGCTACTTAGTTAAGAGTTAACAATTCCAAACCTGCAGCAGCACGACATTCAATGCGCAGATCATTATTCATCTATAAGTTAATGGATCGAAATTTTGAGTGACCTTGGCGCAAACACAAACATAACTTGCTGGAAAAAATGTGCATTCCCAAACATAATTTGATCTCATCAAAGGTCTTAATACACATCTACGCTATATAACTATATTGAAAAATGACTAATGGGTTATGACCTGATTAAAACTAAACGAAAATTCTGAACTAGAGTGGAATTCGAATCATCCGATTAGAGATGGAATTTCACCCCATATACATTTCCTACCTCCCTAGGACCTTGTTTTGCCATCTTTACGTTTTAGTTAGCATGAATCACCTCTAAGTCGACTTGGCTGTGGACTTATTTTTTGCTGCTGAAATCATCTTAACATTCTTCGTGGCAGAGTTAAAAAGTCAATGTATCACTTGTTGACTTCCATAAGTAGATAGCCACAACATACTATAGAACCATAAAATTTAGTTAAAACATGCAGTAGTTAGAACGACTTGGTACGAATACCAAGTGTCAGAGTGTCAGACACATGAGTTTTTAGAGATAAGACGACTAAAAAACTTGAGAATGTCTTATCATGTTAAATCAATCCTGCCCAGCCACGACTCAAGTATCTTTATTACAACTATGCTACATTGTAGCGGCACATCCCATTACTATAAATCAATAGGCTTACATTTTTACAAATTTAGTTGCAATGCACATAAAGTATGTAAAGAGATCAACCAGACCTTGTAATAGTTTCATCCATTGTAACACCTAACAAGTTTCTCGTATGAGAATGAAATCCATGAGCTTGCCTATATATGGTCTATGGACACATATCACATTACCTCATCACGATTGTTTGAAATGAATTTGTCAAACACAATCTTATCATATTATCATCACTAGTAATTGTTTTCAGTGAGTTTCTGATGGTGTTTAGTTTGTTAAATTAACTTGAAGTTACATATATATGAGAGACAATATACATGGGACCAAACATAAAATGTAATCTATGTAAATTTGTCACTGATAACCTGGACATCGTGCAAGTTCCAGAAATCCTAAAACTGATCCACCATTACATGAACGAAGATTGTGAGCCCTGATATACGAAGGAAGTTCATGAAATACTAACCTCTTTGCCCTTTCCTTACATTGAGATACCAACTATGAATACGGGGGTTCACATACACCTATCCGATATTCATAGTGGAACCGTAAGCTTACCAGCAATCTCTTGTGTAAAAGCTCATCTATTATCAGACGTGTCGGCGAAAGTGGGAATGGAATGAAAATGAAGTATGAAAGATGCAGCTCAAACACAACAACATATTTACATCTAAGGGGTACACGTACACCTATCCGATATTCAGAGTGGACATGGTTCTTAATGTTCCCAAAATCATGAAGTTTGTTTTCTTGTAAGAGTCTTGCAATTACAACAAATGCCCCAATGTGTTTCACTCGGTGACAATCATATGTACAACTAACCATACAGATGATTTGTTATAGATCACATAATGTTAAGGCACGCTTACATAATGTTACATTGTAATTCATTTTCAAGCTACTTGTAGTAACGCGCAATATATTAAGGCACGCTTACATAATGTTATTTCAATGATCTATTACTGTCAACAATGTGTATAACTAGAAAACTTACAAAAACACACGATGCAACAAAATCTTTCCACTTTCAAAATCAATTACTACATTTCATTTTGTCATCGACTCATTTCACAAAATACAAGATTAGCCCGTTAAAAGAAGTTTTAAAAAATACCAAAAAAGCAAAGTTTTGTTTCGGCTATTGGAGATGCTCGATGGAGTGTGAATAACTTCTTAGCAAGCATCAACTATCCATGGTCACCACACCAAACGCTTCCTAAATAGGATGAGTAATCACTTGAAGCAATTTGTTCCTCACAATCTCCATTTTTAGCTCAATCATCATCATACATCAATGCAAAAGTGAACATTATTAGAGAAATGCAACGTGTATAATTTTACACACAAACAACAAACCGGAGTGTATGAAAAAAAGATATTCATAAGTAATATTACCTCCGAACAGTGATCCCCAAATGTAATATTTTCGACATGGCCAAGGCTTTCTAAAAGCCCTCTAAATATTTCTTCAGCGAATATCACAAACTCTTCATAACAGATCGAATATTTTAAGTTGACTACCACTAAAGAGGACACATTAAGCAACACAAGCTCCCGCAAATACAACTCACCTTTTATAGTTAGTGACGAAATGTCAGGAGCATTGATTTTGATACAATCTATATGATCCTCCTCAGATCTAACATCGGAGCGGTATTCAGAGAACACTAGCTCCTTAACACTCTTTGAAGAAACATCAATCCGCCTAAAACCATGGCAATAGTTCAACTCCAAAGATTTCAAGCAAGGACTTCTGGATAATATCTTCTCAATCATATCTTCATCCAAAGTCACATAAAATAAACACAAACACTCAAGTCTTTCCCAACTAATCGCTCCATTAGGAGGATTAAACCGACAACAGGAGAGTGTCATACGAGTGATACAAGAAGTGTTGAAAAACAACTCATCTTCCAAGGTAAAGTCTTGGGCTACTCCCACATCAAATAACCATAAATCAACCTCTTCAACATTACGGTGAATAGCATAACGAATCCAACTATTTGCTCGTGATTTAAACTCAGAATTAACCAGACTACTGTAATGGATATCAAGTTTGAATTTTTTGAGGTTGAGATTTGTAGGACACTTATTTAGGGTGTTATCAATAAAATAAATGTAATCATGGAGATAAGTTTCTTTAACTACCATCTCTGTAAAGTCATAAATATCTGAGAAAATGAGATGAGGAAGTGAAGTCCAGAGGTTTTTCCATAGTTTTGAGATAGTAGCCGTTGTTTCGATCACCTCTTTAGTTGTGCAGTCCAAACGATACATGATATGATTGACTAACATTTCATCCTTTAACTCATTCAATCGATCTACTCCTTCCATAGTTATGTGACCAACTAGAATGTTCCAAACTGCCATACAAAACGAGAAACGAGATGTTAGAAACCGCGGATATATCAAGACATGGAAAGATGGGCGGTCAAAACGGGAAAACTGAATTATATTCTAATATAAGAAGAAGATTAAAGTCGTGACTCTAATCTCATCTTCTGTACAAAAAACGAACCACTACAAACCACTAGCAATGGCAGAAGTGATAGCTAAATAAAATACATGGGATCTAAGGGTGTTTGTTAAACCTGCTCGCGTATTCTATTTTAATACATAAGAGAATGAGTTTTGATGTAAATATTTCATAAGTGAATAAGCTAATTTGGCTTATTATTTGAGAAATCCATAACCATATTGTGGGAATCAGTTTTAAACAAGCAAACCGAAACGCCGCTTAATATTTGGGGGGTGTTTGTTTAAGCTTATAGGTGTTATATTTCATAAGCCTTAAAATAATTGTTTATATAAGTAGTATTTAGTGGTCTAAAATTTAAGAACAATTACGCCCTCAGTCCCAAAATAATTGTTCGCCAACAAAATGGTTTTAAAAAAACATAATTATTACAGTTTTTCTTACTTTTTTGCATAGTGACAGTTTTATTATTAATAATTAATCAATTACTACTTAAAATTTGGTAAAAACTTGACTTCAACTGCGGGTAAAAAATTGGATCAAAATTCTCTATCTATTTGTAGTAGTGACAAGTAATTTGGGACAAGCTATTGGGGCATGAGTTGAGATCAATGAAGATCCAATATTTATCAAAGATCTAATAGATCAATCATAGCCACCCATTTTTTATTAAAGTAAAAAAAACACATTTTCCACCTCTTTTTTAAAATTAAAATATCTTGCAAACGGTAAATCGTTAAACGACAAAAAATACACCACCGCGACGAGAATTAAATCATCTTTCTAACGAGGGACACTTTGATATACTTTCGATGAACTTTTTTTCGATTTTTTTAGTCACGTCTGAAAAAAATCACAAATGATTTGTATTACAAAATCACATGTGATTTCACAAAATCACATGTGATTTCACAAAATCACATGTGATTTTGTAAAAATACAAATCACATATGATTTTCAGAATGACATGTGATCTTTCTAGACGTGACTAAAAAAAATAAAAAAAATTCGTTGAAAGTATATCAAAGTGCCCCTCGTTAGAAAGATGATTTAATTCTCGTTGCAATGGTATGTTTCATTTTACGTAACGATTAACGGTTTGTGAGATATTTAATTTTATAAAAAGAGGTGGAAAGTGAGTTTTATTTAATTTGATGAAAAAATGGATGGTTGAGATGAACTCTTAGGATCTATGATAAAAAATAGATTTTTATTGAACTTTTGCCATTGGGGCATTTCATCGAACACTGGGTGTGTGCTCATTAAATAAAACCAAAATTACATTTCATTGAACATGAAATATAAATAAGAAGCAGATGATGATACGTACCACAAGCAAGCAGCCGGAACTAACTAAGGTTGGTGTTTGGTTGGAAGTGTTAGCAGGCTTATGTTTGTAGGCTCGACCCATGTTGGGCTTAGGGTTATCTTTGTATTACTTGTATTTATACTCGATACTTTTGAATGGAATCCATAATCCACTATACACAAAACATTGTAAATCATCCTACAGGAATCACGAGGGTTTCAACCAATCCTAAATAAGCACGCTTTCGCTGTTTGAATCATTTTCAATCACAGTTCTGTTAAACACCGATTGTTTCTCATGGTTTTCCTCCGTTTCTTGACTAAGTTTAGTCGACGTTTCTTGGTTAAGTTAAGCCACTGTTTTACTGATTGCAGTTTCAGTAGGTGTTTTATTTTGGTTTCTCCCACGTAAACCCCACACACTTGCTACTGTTTCCACTGTTTCATTTTTTTACAAACCCTAACTACTTTGAGCCTTAGAATCTACAAACCCTAAAAACTACAGAACCTACATACTACCCACTGTTTGACGATCAAACATGACAAACGACAACCCATCCCTCACATCAACCGGGCACTTACCTATCAGGACAAACTCATGGCCAAAATCATTAACCACTTTTGTTCCCGAAAAGACTTGATGTCGATGCGATGAATATTCCTCCCGTGGGTGTATGTACTGTTTCCCATCTCAGTACGGTTATGGGATTTTGGATCATCTTGTTGATTCGGTTGCCTCTTCATCCACTACGACTCCTACGGATCCACCACCTAAGGATGCGGAATGGACCAAGATTGATTTCATCATTAGGTCTTGGATATTCTCCACGCTTGCTCCATCACTAAAGGAAACGTTTTGTTAATCTTTAACCCTACCACTAGGCCCAAGGATGCATGACATATATTGAGGCTATATTCAATACAACGAAAGCGCCCGCCGAGCTATGGCTTTGAAAGCCGAACTACGCAACTTGAATGCTTGGGGATTTTATCTATTATACGGTAATTTCAAAAAGATAGAATCTAATGTTTCGATTCTTATGACCCTTGAGTTCGCGCCTCTTAGCAATGATGATGATTGTTACTTTCGCGCATTGAGGGTTTACCTTCTACTAAGAAACATCTCTCTCTTGCCATTATTGTTAGTCTGGAACCCTTTCCCGATCTCAAAACCATTATATCCTTGTTGACACTCATGAATCACCAAAAGTTCCAAGGTTCAAAACCCCTCTTGTTGATGAAACCGAACTCCGCTTCTCCATGATTTTTATTGGCTAAATCCAATACTAGTGCTCAGCGTGGTCCCTATCTTGTGTAAAAAGTAAACAACCCGTGTTGAAGTTTTGCGTAAGGGTTCTTGTCAGTTTGGTGATGCTTGTAAGTATCTTCACAATGGTGTTCACGGCAAGTCTACTTTGCTCCCTCGTACCTCGGGTTTCGGACTTAAGTGGAGCCGGTGTGACACCTCTAGATTTGGATATGTCAATCCCTGATGGGCTAAGTTTGGGTTAAATGCTCCTAATATTTCCACCCCCTCTCCTCCAGTCGCTTATACGATTTCTGTTCCTCCTGGGTTTCAAAGTGTTTTGGCCCAATTATCTGTGCAGCCCACTTATGTAAGTCCACAGTTATTGCCTGGTTCTTTTGGGGTGTCCAATATGGGAATGGCTGGGTTATTCCCACAGGGGGTTCAGTATCCGACGGGGTCACCACAGCAGGGGGTCCATTATCCACAGCAGGGGTTCTGTCTGACGCTTACTGGTCCCACACGCAGGGGGTTCACACACAAAATATAAAGTAACAGAATCAATCTCTACAACTCCGATCTCTCCATTTCATTCATTAGAGACAGACGACAACACAGACAAATATCATTCCACATCAGATACTAAGAGCCGCACGCCCAGAACCAACGACCATCCCCCACACAAACGCCCCACTACTTAGAATGGAATTCACCCAAATAAGATCTACACATTCACGGAAAAAAAAAAAACTAAATAAGTCGAACAGACAACCAACCGGACCAACAGACTGCCTCAAGATTCGAAGGCACGAACTCAACGAATTCACACACATCAGCCCATTCACCCCACACACAGAAGGAGTATCAAAACATCCACGTCAACGTAACCCAACACCACCAAGATCATCAGTAGATCGAAAGCACATAAACCCAGTCATACAATTAGAACACAACAACGTTACAACATCTAATCCCATTCAGAAACCCGGCAACACTACCCCCCCCCGCCCCGAAGATATCAATAAAAATAATCAGTGATTCATTCCTCAACGCCTAGTCCACTTTGTACCTGGAACTTCACAGCCCCAGTTCCAGTTTTTACGATAGGGGTGCAACCCGTCAGCAAAGGGTTCTTATCCCCTGGTTCGGTTTCAACTTGACAGTCACCTAGTATGTGTGCTTTTTCATCTCAGAGTTAAGCTGTTTGCGTCCGTTCACAATGCGGGTCAAGCTACAACTTTGCCGAATGCATTAAATACACTACTCTCATGAACCGGCCTCGCGCAATTGGAACAGATTCAGGTGCGAGTTCTCATCTTGATGAATTCCTGTACATTGTCTTAGAGTGCAATACTTTATAGATGTGCATTACCCGTCGTTGCAGTTGGTAACGGGCGTTTTATATCCCGTAACTAACTCTGCCATAGTGCTTTTGTCTACCCCTATTCGTGCACTTCGTTTAAATAATGTCTTAAACACTCTCATAATGTCAAAAAACTTGATTTTCGTTTGTCAGTTTATCCGTGATAATTCTTGTACAATTGAGTTTGACCCTTTTGGTTTTTCTGTGAAGGACTTCAAAACTTGACGGGTGCTCCTCGGATGTGATAGTACGGGTGAGCTCTATCCTGTTACGAAGCCCTCCACTATACCTCATGCTTTTCTTACCAGTCAGTATACGTGGCATCAACGACTTAGACATCCAAGAAGTGAAGTGTTACATCGTCTTATGTCTTAGTGATTCTATTTTCTGTAATAAAGAGAACTCCCCGATCTTTGCCATTGCTTGTCAAGCTTGGTAAACACGTAGAAGCTTCCGTTAGTAAGTTTTTCTAGTTCTGTTGCTTTCGTGTTTTGACATAGTCACTATAACTCGGATTTGTGGACCTCTCCAATTCCGAGTCTTTTTCTGGTTTCCAGTATTATGTTTTTGTATTCATAGATCTATTAATTCTCAGTATGTTTTGGTTTATTTCCGTTAATAGAATAAATCCTGATGTTTTTGTCTAAATTATGTTATTTCGTAATTATGTTCGTAACTTAAATTTAAGTGTGAAATTAAGGTCATTTTCAGTGTGAATTCATGGTGGTGAATTTGAATAATCATGCTATTATCATACCTACTTAACAAAACGTATCCCAATTTAGATTTTCTTGCCCCCGCAACCTCACAACAAAAATGCAAAACAGAACGTAAAATGATCCGTACAATAATAATCTTTCCCCATTCTTACCATATTATTTCAAGCACATTTACCACTCCAAATTACTAGACTGAGTGTGACTTAATAATGGCAGTTTTATTTATTGAAGTATTTTAATACCTTCCCGGTCGCCCATCAATAACGAGAATACCCTTATACTCGCCCTGTTTGGTGCGCAACCCGATATAGGTCCCGTCGGTTTTGGATGCTTTGTATCCACATATAGATACAAAATCATAACTTGGACCACGCTGCCACAAAACCTTCCATATTTCTAGGACATCACTCTGCCAATCAAATTTTGCTATCGTTACTTTGATCTTAACACCATATAATATCATTTCCCGTCAAGTAACCTTTGATGAAAACAGTGTTTCCGTTTCCCTCTAACCAACACCACTACACAACCTTCCTATGAATTTTTTAGACGATTCCACTAACCATAATATCCACAATTATTCGCACCGGCTCTCATTTACTTCTCGTACCATGCACCATCCATACTCTACTAGTTTGACGTACCTACACCGCCTACACCACTACACCTCCTCTCACCTACTCCACTGTCAATGCCCTAAATTATACCTGAACATGTACCCGCTCCCACTAATGATCCACCAACTGTGTCAATTCATCCCATGGTCACACGTTCTCGTATCAGGACTACTCGTCCTAATCCTCGTTACGCGGTCATGTGTCTAACTATCTCTTGCCTTACCCCGGTCTTATAAAAAGCGTTTTAATGATCCTAATAGAGAAATTCTATGTTTGACGGGTATATAATGCGCTTATTAAAATAAAACTTGGACTAGGTACCTCGCCGAGGGGCCAATAATGTTCGTTTGTATGTGGTTTATTTCGCTATAGTTTTTTGTCTGATTGGCGACTCTTAGTCGGTATAAGGCACGTCTTGTTGCCAATGGTACATGTAGGTTGAGGGTGTATTGATGATGAGAGACATTTAGTAGGTTGTTAATCCGGGCACATTCGAACATGTTCTTAGTTTAGCATTTCATCGACATTTGGTCCTGTCCTCAGCTTGATGTCAGAAAGTTTTTTACATTGTGACTTAGCTGAGACTATTTATAGCATCAGCCTCCCGGTTTTGGGACCCTAGCATCCTGATTAATGTTTTGGTTTATTGCAGCGATCTCATCTATGGTCTAAAGCAGGCACCACGCGCCTGGTTTCAGCGGTTTGTTCTTACATTACTGCTGTACGGATTACTCCTAGTCATTGTGACTCCTCTTTATTTATTTACAGACAGTTGTTACTTATGTTGTGATGACATTGTTCTCACTGCTTCATCTGATCGTTTGCTACAGTAATTTTAAAGCTTCTTTACATCACGAGTTATTCTATGCAGCTTTGGGTGCACTTAAATATTTTTTTGGGTATATCAGTTTTGTGTGACTCTTCTAGTTGTTTTCTGTCATAGCGTAAGTTTTATGCATGGAGATTTTGGAGCGTGCTCATATGGTTGGTTGTAATTCTTCTCGGACTCCTGTTGATACTGAGTCCAAGTTGGGGGATGGTGGTACTCCGATTGTTGATCCTACCTTATATCGGAGTTTAGCAAGTTCTCTTCAATATCTCACATTCACTAGACCTGATATTACGTATGTTGTGCAGCAGGTTTGTCTTTATATGCATGATCCACGGGAGCCTCATTTCTCTGCTCTCAAGCGGATTTTGCGGTATGTTTAGGGGACTTTTGGACTAGGTTTACAACTATTATCATCTACTATGAATCCCTTGATTGCTTAATCAGATAGCTCATTGGCTGGTTGCCCGAACTACGCGACAGTTTACTTCGGGAAATGTATTTTTCTGGCAACACCATACTCCTCATGGTCCGCTAAGCGCAGCTGACGGCTTTCCTCATTCCGGTGCTGAGGCTGAGTATCGTGGTGTTGCCAATGCAATTGCTGAGACATGTTGGATCCGGAATTTACTTTGTGAGCTTCATACTCCTTTATCTTTCGCCACTATTGTGTATTATGAAATGAGTGCTGTTGTACTTGTCATCTAATCTGGTTTTCAACAAGCGTACCAAGCACATATAGATTGATATTCATTTTGTTCAGGAGTTGGTTGCTGACTAGGCAAGGTTAGCGTTTACATGATACCTACTCGTTTCATTATGTCAGATACTTCACTAATGATTACGCTTCGGCATTATTAGATGAGTTTCGTGATAGTTTAGAGTGTTCGTTGTACTCCCGCTCCAACGCGAGGGAGTTTATGCAGGCTTTATGTTTGTAGGGCTCGGCCTATGTTGGGCTTAGGGTTATCTTTGTATTACTTGTATTTATACTCGATACTTTGTATGGTTTCATAATCAATATACACAGAACATTGTATCATCCTACAAGAAGATGTTTGATAATTGATTGTTTGTACTTTTACTACTTTGTACGGGATGCTCTATTCTTTTAAAATTATTATTAATATTTGTACCACGTTTAATTACAAGCAGGAAAGGAGCGCGGAATGACTTGACTAATAACTTTGACTATAATAAATTACTTTGACTAGAAACTTTGACAATCATAAATTACATTGACTAACACTAGCTAGTAAAACACATACAATCAAAACACATGAATTTAGTCCAGTCCAATGGCGTGATTTATTATTTAAAATTGTTATTATTTTTGTACCACATTTTAAGTAAGAAGCAGGAAAGCTATTCGTGCGTTGCTGCGGGCTTATTTTTGTTTTTAGTTTATATAAATTTGAACGTATTTTATGATAACACCGCTATTGAGTTATATATTAATTAATGTCAATATGTGAAATGAAGTTTATGTATTTATAGAGAACAAGAAATATCTAGTAAAACACATACAATCAAAAATTTTAGCGCAAAAAAAAGAAGATGAATTTAGGGGGTGTTTTTTTTTCTTTTTAGTGAAGAATAATTGTGATACGCCCACGGGTTGGATAACTATCATAGTTATTTATGTTTAGGATATGTGTTGAGTCGTATTTATGTTTAGGATATGTGTTATTTATGTTTAGGACATGTGTTGAGTGGGCCCAAACCCTTAATGCATCTTAATTGGAGGACCACTTAAGTGGTTAATTTAGAGGTTCATATGGAACCACTTAATTTGGTAAACACCCCCATACTATTATGATGAGCTAAGAAATGGTAAACTCCTTCACTAACCAATTGTAAGGTTAGTATTTTTTATTTTATTTTTGTAACCATGGTTTCCGTTCTTTAGGCTGACTAATTCATGGGGTTCGAACCTACCGCCACACAGACTCAAACTAGGTAAAGCCCTCCCTTTTCAGGAGGTTGGCGCGGTCACTTCAGAGTGTTTGCACCTAACAGGAAATGAACTTGGGACCTCACACCTTTGAGTGTGACACTTGCAAGTCCTTTATCATCGGGCCACCCCTGGGTGGTTTTTGTAAGGTTAGTATTAGTCTACTCTTTCACCTAACATCTCTTTATTTTATTGACCCACACAGAAGGTATGTTTTGCCAAAAGGATTAGGTTGAGGTTGAGGCTGCAACTAAAGCTTATACTATAAGTCAAAACTAGAATATTTTTTTCGTAAACTTGTTTGGCGAATAAGCTAGAGTTAGAGTTTATTAAAACAGTTAGTTATTGTGGGTAAGTAAGTGATGTAATTGATTATAAGCTCGGGTTAAACTTTTTAGCCCTTTTTATTTGGATGGGGATTATATTATCAAAAATCACTATAAGCTGGTATGACAAACAAAATTTATTATATAAACCGGCTAATTTAAACAGCTTAAGCTCTCATAAGCCTCTAAAGACCTTTTCCCAAATATAACCAAAATAAATTACAAAAGGTCAAAAGTTTTATCTCATCAATACATCTTTCATCAATACAAACACAGACACAACAACTCTTATGAAACAGAAAAGTCATCTTGTCATATATTTATTGAGGTAACAAAAAGAAAGGAAGGTAGGTCCATACGTTCTAAAAAAATATTGGGAAGAAAAAGAAAGTAAAAGAAAAAGGTAGTAAAGAAATGAAGAAAAAGAAAAATTGTGTTTTATTTTATGACCTCAAGTTACTAATGAAAACAAAAGAAAAAGAAAGTTTTGTGTTTAGTTGAAAAAAAAAGCTAGCAAAAATAAACTTTTGCCCTTATCATCCTATTGCAATGCTTATAAAAGGGGTATTTATGGTAATTTATATTATCCATTTTATTCTCACTTTCACCCAAAATTAGGTTGAAAGTTTGATAGCACTTTACCCCCCCTCCTTTTCACCCATTACAATATATGTCATTCCGATAATAAACGATGTCGTTTTACCGAAAGCAAAAACAATTGGCCCAACCGGTACAAAGTAAAAATAAAATGTTTTCCGCCGGCCCAAAAATGAGAAAAAAAAGAAAACTTACAAAACGGACCCTCAACTTTTAACTATTTATGACTTTTTAATAAACTTTATTTATCAAATATATAGCGAGTATCTACCGATTCATTTAGATAACAAAATACCATCGGAAAGATCTTCGAATTGCGAACAAAACGAGCCAAAAATTGCAATGCTTCCGACGTACGCACGATTTTATAAAAAATGTTGAAGTTTAATATAAATAGAAAAAAAGAAAATTTACAAAACGTACCCTCAACTTTTAAGTATTTATGACTTTTTTATATAATAAACTTTATTTCTCAAATATATAACACATATCTACCGATTCATTGAGATCAAAAAATACCCGCTGAAAGATCTTCGAATTGCGAACAAAACGAGCCTAATATTGCAATGCTTCTTACATACGTACAATTTTATAAAAAATGTTGAAGTTTAATATATATATATTTGATGTGTGCTAAATCACACATCATCTGTACCCTGGAAAATGCTAATAAACGGACTATAACACTAAAATATAAGTAATTATGTTGCAAATATGTTTGGTTTGTGTTTTTATGTCTTACAGGTACAAAAGATTGAAAACGAAGAAAAAACGGTGTTTTCGGGTGACTTTCGATGACGTTTTCACGTTTATCGAGGTTCAAACAAAGTCGTGAATATCCCACGATCATACCATTGGAAAGAGTATGAAATTACGAGTCCAACGATACTGGCCTTTCATATTTGAACCTTTTGTATTTGAACCTTTCATGCCTATTTTGAACCTTTCTTAATAAATAAACCTGGACGAAATAAACTACTTAATAAAATGTTAATGATGCATATATATAACAAATCCATGCTCTAGCTCAGCTGGTAGTGTGGGTTTGCTTAAACTCTTGACCTTAAGGTCTTGAGTTCAAGTCCCGTTCGTAGCAAACCTGAGATTTATCTCACGTGTCACGTGGCCACTCTTGTTGTGCCACGTGGTGGACCCGGACCCGACCCAATCCTGACCCGACCAGGCCCATTACCCGACCTGACCCGGCCAATTACCCGACCTGACCCGGCCCATTACTCGACCTGACCCGCCAGTTGAGTGGCGGTCAACCACCGTTGACCGGTGGTTGACCGGTGGTCTGGCGGTGGTCTGCCACCGTTGACCGTTGTTGGCCACCGTTGACCGCCGTTGACCGGTGGTCCGACGGTGGCTCCGGTGACTGTGACGGAACAGTGCCTACGCCACGTGGCACCACTCAGGTGGTGACACGTGGCATTCTAATGATTAGGTATCAGTTGGCAGGTACGAGGCTACACGTTTCCATCCAAGGTGGCAGGAGGTACGTTAGGTGCAGAGAATTCAACCGGTAGAACAGGACGATGCATTAGCATCTGGTGGCGATGGCTGGCAATCAGGAGCAACGCATGTGTCATTTTGAGTGTGTCAGTCCGAGGTAGGCGTGTGTCAGTCCGAGGTAATCATATGGCAATAATGCGGCGGTTGGTAGAATGTAAGAATGTGACAACCGTGTTTTGAGCAGGTTAGTCAATCCGTTAGAATTGGCTATATGATTGTGTGTGCTTATTTTGTGCTTTATGTGGTTTGTTTGTGTGTTTAGTAATCAACTTGAGATGCGTGTTCATCTCTTTTTTGATTAGAATGAGTTGTTTGATGGAAAATTTCCATTTTTGATCACTTATAATGATAATGGGAAATGAGTGGCATTTTGAGAGAGTTGTTTTGGTAAATATGTGGATGTCTAAGTGTTGGATTAAAATGATAAGTGTGACCTTTGAGAAGGAAATGATTTTGATAGAATATAAGAGTTTTTGGAGGACTTTCTATTTATAGAAAGTAAGTTTGGAAATGAAAAGTTATTTTTAGAAAGTAGTTTATAAGCAAAATGGTTTACAAAATTAGCTTAGGTTTTTATAAAAACTTAAGGTATTGAAGGTAATTAATAAACTAATAAAAGATAAAAAAATTATTTTTTTATGCATGAATAGTAAATACGAATTTTGGGAAAAAGAAAAAGAAAAGAGAAAAAAAGAGTTGTAATTGGAAACAAATTCTAATTAGGAATTATCTAGGATTTATATTGAGGCCTATAAATAAATAAATATAACCTAAAATGAAATTTCTTCCCTCCCATTGAGTTGAGTCTGTTCGAAAAGAAGAAAAGGAGGAGAAAAAAAATTAGGGTTTTGCTTTTGTGAAGAAAACAAGTTCTAATGTAAGTTTAAATTAATCTTTGTTAATTATTAATTTTTAATCATGTAATAATTAATATGGTGGATAAATAGGGTTTCATTAAATCTGTAATTAATGAGTTATAATTATGTCATAATGATTAGGGTTTGATTAGGGTTAGTATGATGCGAGTGTTAGGGTTTAGATCGCGTTAGAACATGATTTAGATTAGGGCAGAATTTAGGTCTGTGTTGTTCGGCTGTTATCTCGATGATGGTAATAGCTTTTGTCATGTTTCCGGTGTCTATGATGTAGCTCAGAGAGTCTAGTTTCCAGAACATCCGGCCTCGAAATATTTTAAGGTCGGGAAGTTATTCAATTGTTGGTTACGAGAAACGTTGTCAAAGCAGTAAATTCGAGTCAAATTTAGGCCAGATTACAAGGTGTAAAACCCCCACTTAAAATTCGAATTAAGATTATCCAACCTACAGGAGTTTAGTTCTATGTGTCTATTAAAAATCCACCAAAGGAGAGCTTCTGATTTGGAGTCTAAGTATGGTTTTTAGGTCCAAACATTTTAGTGTGCGATCAGATCTGAAACTGAGTAGTTAAAAGTTTGACTTTATTTAGGGCACTTAAGAAGGGGAATAAATTAGTGAAAAAATCATAGAGATAGTAGACTCATGGTATTGAACCTGTGATTTTTGGTAAAATTTATAAAGCTAAGTAGGTATGATTTAGAAAATGGTAAAGTGATGTCAAAATTCTGCGTTTTCGGGTAAATTGTAAGACTTTGGGAAAGTGTGTAAACATGTTGGTTAAGGTTGGGCATGGTGTCGTGGTGACCCATGAGGGTAATTAAACACCTTAGACATCTATCATATGATTGTTACATGCCCATAAGCATTTGGCTTGGTTGCGTGTAACACGTGTTTGTTTTGATTGTTTAGTTTTGTGCAAGGAGTTTGGGATTGCTTAAGCATCTGGTGAGTTTCATAGCCCTTTTTTCTTATATTTTTCTTGGGGTGAAAATAATGCTATGAGTTTAAATGTTTTAGTTATTGTGATAATGTGTTCTAAATGAGGCATGGACTACACGTGACTATTGTATGTTATGTGCTACTTGCTATTGTTGTGGATCGTAGGACACGTTCCGTTCCCTTGTTTGGTGTGCTTGAGCGTGACCGTCTCAAGGCATTCATGGATTGTTAGTAGTGAGCGTGATCGTCTCATTGCTGTGGATTGTTGATAGTGAGCGTGATCGTCTCATTGTTGTGGATCGTGGGACACGTTCCGTTCCCTTGTTTGTGATGTTGAGCGTGACCGTCTCAACATGGTTTGGTGTGTTTGCATGTTAGCTTGTATGATAGTTCGTTTAATGTCCTGCTATGCTATGTTTTATTTATCACAGTAATTGGTTTTAAAGGATTGTTATGTGTGTCTTAAACCTATGACTCTCACCAACTTTATGTTGACGTTTAAGCATCATTTTCAGGTGAGCATCATGGGAATAAGATAGAGAGAAGTGGCTAGAAAGAGACCGTAGGATGTCATGGAGTTTATTGCTTTATTGTCTTGAATTTTGCATTGTTTGGATTATGGATAATTGTTGCATGTCTTTCTATTGGCGAGAACTTTCGTTTCATCAATAAAGACGCCTTTTGGATTTTGGTTAGTTTTATGGGTATTGTTATGACACTTTGTGTCTATGCTTTACTTATTTATTTCATATAGAATTCTCTGTATAGACGCCATTGTGTTGTGATGATATCCTTTCTCGTTACGCCTCGCGTTTCCGCCTTGGCGGGGTGTGACAGATTGGTATCAGAGCCTTTGGTTATAGAGAAGTAGGTGGTTGAGCCTAGACTATAACCTAGGGGTCCTTCATGTAGATGCATTTAGGGCTTAAGTGTTTAATGCTATAACTGCTATGCTTCCCCTCTATTTTTGCATAGCTTATATATCTCGTATTTTGCTAAGTTGTCATTTTAGTTATTTTGCCTACCATTATCTGATATGATATGTATTACTTTCTTAGTATTTTAGCTATGTTTTTCCCCCACCCGTAAGAAGTCTCGTTGGGGAACCGTTTTCCCAACTGGACTTAAGCGTTATAAGGAGCCTCTTGTGGAACCGAAGGAGATAGGATAGTTGATCGTTTATCGGATGCGCGTAATAGGGCTGGACCCATAGAGTTTGGTGATTCTTGTGAAGGCAAAGTCAAACCCAAGTGAGGCCCAGCATAAGTTTATCCCGTCCTTTACTTTGTCATGTTGTTATTGATTATTTCTTTTGGATATTTCGTATTTTAGGAATTGTTGCGAGACTTTCGTTCCTTTATGTCGTTTTGATTTTATTTTGATATAAGTAAGTAGTTATTTGATGGAGCATCCTTTATGTGTTAAGTTGGAGTGGTTTAAGATGTGCAATGTGGTATATGTGCTTATATGTGAATTATGATTGAAATGGGTAGTCTTGGAAGTAAGTACACGTGTGAAAGGAGGCACTTATAATTATGGTGGCCAACATAATTATAAAGGCATCACACACGTAGACTTGTGTCACACCCCATAAGTTTAGGTCAACATTTTAAACATTTCCGATTATTATCTTTGACTTTTTCATGTTACATTTGAATCTGAAAGTTTACCGGGAAGTTAAACCGCATAAATCTGAAAAACATCATCGGGCGCGTCCTGGCATCGGTTATTAATAAATTTAGGCCTTATATGAGATATTTTAACTTTTCTAAGTGTTTCGTGATTCTTAATCACTTTCGATATTAATTTTAGGGTTTTATCTTTTAAATTGCGTTTTTCGCGTTTTTGACCAAACGGAACCCCAAAAACCCGAAATCTTTTCGGGTAAACTCGAGTTATCATCTGACAAGCATTGTAATGTTAAAAATTTCGTTCACCTCCTTGTCTTAGCCAAGTTGGACGCCTAAACTACAACAAATGTCACCTTGCATCCTAAATTAAATATTTAGCATCTTATTTTGAAACATGCACCCATGTGTGCATATAAACATAGAAAGTGACACATGTGAGTGTCACTCTCATGTGTAACCTCCCTATGTAACCTCATGCATGTGATACTTACACATTCTTACACTCTTTGACTAGTAATTTTGAACCATGACCATGCTGCTTGAACCTCAGCTAGAAAATTTAAACCCATGGTCCTTGTGGCTTAGTTTTGGCCGAGCAAGGGTGTACACACACCTTTGGTGTGTGTTGGTTACTTACTTGTACATATGGTCACTCTTAACCTAATCCCTTCCTATAAATACCTTGCATACTCTAACTTAGGGTTTCATTCTCATTCATAGTCTCAAAAATCACACATCTCATCTATCTTTCTCCATTGCTTGCTCACGGCACAAACACCCTCTCAATGGTTTTCATTTTCTTTTATTTTCTTCAAGATCCAAACATTCTAAGTTCATTTCTAAGGGTTCCTAAGGTAGATCCAAGTATTGGTTGGTTGATTTTCAAGTGTTTCTCAAGATTATAAAATTAGGGTTTCTAATTTTATAAGTAGGTTTTTATAGATCTAGTCATTTTGGGAATAGATCTTGTGATTCTCTACTTGTGTCTTCATTCTTGTAAGCATCCTTGACCCATCTCTTGTTTCATTTCCTTTATTCTTATGAATATTGTTCAAGTTTAAGAATCCATGTGTTTGTGTTACTTTTAAAAAAATGATAAAAGTAACTTGACAACTTTTATAAAAATGAAAGTATTATGTTTGTTATTTTATAAGCTATAGTGAGATGAGTTAAAAAGTGGGTCGAAACAATAGATAGGATGAGGTTAGGTTAGATTTAGGTGTGGTTTTGTTGTGGATTAGTTGTGGACGGAGATTAGGCTAGACTAGACACTATTGTGAAGTTTGGGTGGATTTTGGTTACGTTTTTGACAAAAAGTGCGTGCTGTCCAGAAATTGTTTTGAGGTTTTGAGCGACCTGAAAATGTTTTCATTAGGCGTAAAAGTAGTTTTTGAAGAGCTTGTTTTGAATAGATAGTTTTTCACATATCGCACTTTAAAATCGGACTTAAAACGACCAAGTTATAGCCAAATGAAACTTGAAATATTTTTTGACAAAACCAAATAAATAGTGTGTTGATATGAATAGTAAAAGGGGTTTTCGAACATTTTTGGACTTTCTAAACTCTAGTGAAACATATAATAACACATATATATATAGATTAACATCATTTGAAGATGTCATTAACATATTTTAGGAAAAACGATAAAGTAACTAAAAATAGTAAGTTTGGTAAAACTTAGTGGACCGGACTTGGAAGTTAAGCGATTATGGTTAGTTAGCGCATTTTGAAAATATGGAAACTTAACAAATATAGGGGACGGTATATATTAGACCAAAAAGCCCATTAAGCCTGATATTATCATTTTAAGACCAGGTCTTAGCCTAATTTATAGTGTCCAAGTGGGTTGGGCCTAATGCTAAGTCCATATAGTCCATTTTGTTTCATTGGGCCTAGTGGTCAAATAAGCCTACGGTCCATTTGAGTTCATATACCAACTTTTATATGCGTTTTCGCGTTCTCGGGTCGGATACTTTTGAATATCAGTTATTAGACTTTTAAAACTTCCGAAAAAAAAAAGAAGTGGGTCCTACCACCTCGGGTTTTAGTCATAAAATCATTTTACATAATATAGAGTTCGGGTTTTTAGGAAAATTTGTATACTTTTGTGTTAAGGAAATTGTTGTTATTTATAAACCATAAATAGTATAATTTATATATTTATATGATTGACTTTATTTTTAAGTCCACTTTACAGATTCAAACTCATTTTAGTACATCTTTTAGTTATACTTATACATATGGTTACTTTTATACATAAAGGTCACATTAGCTTTTTGACAAAATTTCACTTATCAACCATTTTGATTCCATTTACAAACCATAAAGAGTTGGTTGACTATCCAATTGATTCAGAATCTACACGACTTTAGCTACAACCCATAGTTTTCACTTTTTAAATGGTTCAGCCCGTAAATATGACTTTTTACATAATCTGTACAACAAGGTCCAGATTTGACTAGTTTTAGTGTTTTGACCATAACTCATTCATTATTTACTTTATTGGAATCATCCAATTTTCCCAATGTACATATGAGATTTATCTATGACCTCATGTCATCAAATCAATCCTCAAACCTACTGAGTTTTGTAGAATCTACTGTTCATTACAGCTCATAATTTTTATGATCTTTTTCACTCGTTTTCGATTACTATTTTAGCTATAGATGAACCTAGAATCTATACATGCAGGTCATTTTTATTACTTGATCATCAATATCATACATGTACATATACATTTGAAAATCAAAATGAAACATAAACAAAACTCATGAGATTTTACCACAATAAATATGTAGAAAATGATCAAATGATCAAAACAAGAACAAAGCTTCAATCTTCACCCAAAATAATTTTTGATCACCATTTTTCTTCACCAAAATGACTTGATAAAACTTGTATAACTTCAGCCCCAAAATGTATATAACCCTTCTTGAAAACCCTTTTAATCACCTCCAAAATACAATAACCATACTAGGAAATCCAATTTTAACTTGAGTGCTTAATATATGATCTTCAAATTTGTACAGAAAATGTTGTTTTTGGGTGTGTATAGGCCACGACAAGGGGAGGAGAGAAAGGAGAGATTGGTGTGATTTTTATTTCAAAATGATAGTGTGTGTGTACTAGTTAGTCAAAGTAGTTTAAGTATGGAAGTAAGTATATTGCCAAGTGTATAAACATGAAGCAAGAATCAACACCAAGGGGACACCTAGTCCCTTGGTTGATCCGCCCCAATGGGGTTTGATTTAAGTGGGGTGAGTTGTATAACTTGCCCCATAATTTGTAAATACGGGTATTATCAAAGTCCGATATTTAAAAAGGTACGATTTGTAGCCGTTTTTCGTAAAACGTAAAAATAGTACGAGACACGAAAAATAAAAACAAATGCAACAAAAATATTTCTATGGCATTTTGAAAATATAAACGTCAATGCTTAACGTAGAATTCGCCGGTTCTTTGTAAACATCACGTAAATTATAAATGTAAGCCCTAAATTACTATCCGGTTTATCGTAGATTTCATATCTCAACATAAAAATGAAAAATATAATTAATACTCAAGAATAAAATAATGACCTGAAATTGACGGATTGTCATAGCATTTCCCCCTAAAAAGGGATCTTCGTCCTTGAAGATCAATTCATCTTGACGTCTGCTTCTTATTAAAATCAAAGAGATGAGGGTATTTCTTCCACATTTGATCCTCCCTTTCCCATGTATATTCCGGTCCTTGACTCGAATTCCATCGAACTTTGACTATAGGGATCCGACTTTGCTTAAGTTGTTTTACTTCCCTATCCATGATTTCGATAGGTTCTTCGATGAAATGCAACTTCTACGTCGATCCCATGACTTCAGTCACGAGGAATAAGTAAGATCTTCATCCGATAACACTATTTCCAAGTTCGAAACATGAATGTACTGTGTATTCCCTTGAAGCTCCGGGGTAATCCAGTTTATATGCCACCTGGACCCCTCTGAATACAAATTTTGAATGGTCCAATATAACGGGGACTTAATTTCCCATGTTTTCCAAATCGAACAACACCTTTCCACGGTGATACTTTCAGCATAACTTTGTCACCCACTTCGAACTCCAAAGGTTTACGTCTCACATCCTAATAACTTTTCTGTCTACTACGAGCAGCCAATAATCGGTTCTTGATTTGCACAATCATCTCTGTCGTTTCACGAATCATTTCTGGTCCCGTAAGTTGGGCATCTCCAACCTCACTCCACATACAAGCGCTACCTACTTTTCTTCCATAAGAGCTTCGAAAGATGCGCCTTTTAATACTAGCGTGATAACTAATTAATGTATGAGAATTCATGCCAAAGGTAATTGCATATCCCAGACCACCTACCAAAGTCAATCACGCAAGCACGCAACCATGTCTTTCCAGTGTCTGTAATCGTTTCTTTTCACTCTGACCATCAGTTTAAGGAAGGTAAGCAGTGCTCATATCCAAATTCGTCCATAATGACTTTTGAAGAGATCTCCAAAACCTTGATGCGAAATGAGGGTCTCGGTCCAAAATAATCGACACGGGCACCCCGTGCCTACAAACAATCTCCTTAAAACACAATCAAGTAAGTTCTCCATTTTATACTTCTCATTCATCGGAATAAAGTGAGCATATTTAGTCAATCGATCAACAATGACCCAAATTGAATCATATCCATATGGTGTTCTTGGAAGCTTTATAATGAAATCCATTGTAATTCTCTCCCATTTCCAAACAGGAATTTCTGGCTGCTGAAGTAATCCTGACGGCTTTTGGTGTTCAGCCTTGACTTTAGCACATGTCAAGCACTTACTGACATATGTCGCAATGTCAGCTTTCATATTCGGCCACCAGTATAACTTCCTCAAATCATGGTATATTTTATCCGACCCAGGATGAATGGAATATTTTGATTTATGAGATTCCAACATGATTAGACCTCTCAATCCTCCAAATAATGGTAACCATACTCGTCCTTTCAGACATTTCGTACCATCGGATCTAACTTCAAATGGCTCCCCTTCGGCACCAATATTTTCCTCCTTGCACGCTTCAACTTGTGCATTTTGAATTTGTTCGGGTAAATTGTTATGTACCGTCACCACTAAAGCACGCACTCGAATCGGTTCCTTATCCTTCCTGCTCAACGCATCAGCGACAACATTCGCCTTTCCCGGGTGATAACGAATAACACAATCGTAATCACTCAGAAGTTCAATCCATCTACGCTGCCTCATATTTAGCTCTTTTTGATCCAAAATATATTGTAGGCTTTTGTGATCGGTGTATACCGTACACTTAGTGCCGTACAAATAATGTCTCCATAGTCGAAAGAGCAGAAAAAAAAAAAAAAAAACAAAAAAAAAAAAAAAAACCATCGCTCCTAAATTCCAAGTCAAGGTTCGTATAATTTTCTTTATTCTTTCTATTCCTAGAGCGTACCAATCACCTTTTCTTGTGCATCAAAACATCTCCAAATCTCTAAGGACGCATCGCAATACACAACAAAGTCTTCGCTTCCTTCGGGTAGTGATAATATTGGCGCACTACACAATTTCAGCTTCAATGTTTGAAATGCCTCCTCTTCGTCGTCGCCCCACACATACGGCTTATTTTTCTGAGTGAGTTTAGTTAATGGTTTGGATATTAGAGAAAACTCCTTAATAAACCTTCGATAATAACCTGCCAAACCCAAAAATTGTCGCACTTCCGTTGGTGTAGTCGGTGCAGCCCAATTTTTAATGGCTTCGATCTTCGCAGGATCAACATGAACTCCACTACTATCAATTACATGGCCAAGGAATTGCACGGAATCAAGCCAAAAATCACATTTCAAAAACTTAGCGTACAACTTTTTGCTCCTTAGCAAATTCAAGATAGTCTTCAAATGTTCACCATGTTCTTCTTTATTTTTGGAATAAATCAGAATGTCATCAATGAATACAATCACGAACTTATCAAGATACGGCTTGCACACGCGATTCATCAAATCCATGAATACTGCAGGTGCATTAGTCAGTCCAAAAGGCATTACTTGAAACTCATAATGTCCATAACGAGTTCTAAATGCTGTAATTGGAATGTCTTCCTCGCGGATACGAAGTTGATGATAATCAGACCGTAAATCAATCTTCGAATAAACACTAGAACCTTACAGCTGATCAAATAAGTCATCAATCCTCGGTAATGGATATCGATTCTTGATTGTCAACTTGTTCAGCTCTCGGTAATATATGCACATTCGGAAAGATCCATCCTTCTTCTTCACGAACAATACCGGAGCTCCCCACGGCGACGAGCTCGGTCGAATAAAACCTTTCTCTAACAACTCTTGCAGTTGCTTGGACAACTCCTTCATTTTGGATGGTGCTAAACGATATGGCGCACGTGCCACGGGTGCAGCACCGAGGATAAGATCAATACGGAACTCAGCTTGCCTAGGTGGCGGAAGTCCAGGTAAATCTTCAGGAAATACCTCGGGAGAGTCTCGAATAACAAGAACGTCTCCCAATAGCTTCTCCTTCAATTCCTTCTGATTTACTTGAGCTAGGAATAACTCACAACCTTTCTCGAATCAAGGGAATTAAGAGACAAAGTTAACAATTGAAGAGCGAAGTCAACGCGTGATTCACACAGGTGAATTTTGAGTCAAAAGAGAGACTAATACCATAATGGATATGCATAAACCCCATACTTTCCTAATTCGTTATTCACCTCTGAACACATCTCGGAATTTTTACCCACGTTACTCAAAGGAGGATTAGTTGAAAAGAAAGGATAGGAACGTCTAAACTTCAAGTCGGGTATCAATAGTCGATAAATAGATAAGTGTCCAAATAATTTCATGACGAAAGAAAGGAAATAAGAAGTAGATAACAATTGTCAAGTAAGACCGCATCCACAGATGGGTAATTCGGATTGATGAAGACAAGAAGGCCTGCTAATTAATTATTCATTCGAAAACGTTTTGTAAAATGTTGTATGATACAGTTAAACTTAATTTGGGACCGTGATGTGAACTTTTTATTATTCGAATGAATGAAATTTTCTTAAAACGTCTCTTTTCGAGTCGTTTTCTGTGATTTGAGTTATTGTGCTAATAAGTAACACCATTGGACCCTTCCGCTGACCGAACTGAATTGAGGGTGTTACACCATCCCTACTGACAATACCAACAACACTACTACAAATAATGTAGGTCAAAATGTTGTTGATGAGAACCTCCCTTAACTTCTTAATTCTAGAGGAGGTTCTCATGTCATAAATGTTCCTGAATTTGACAAAGATGATTTCACAAGCTGGAAAGTTAGGTTCTTAGTGTACCTTGTTGGCCTTGAACCTTACCTTCTAAAAATTTTATAAGATGGACCATTTGTGCCTTTGTCAACTTTGTCCACTTCTACAAATCCTTTACCTAAACCTCAAAAACAATGGTCACATTTTGATAGACGTCTTGCTAATCAAGATAAGAGATTGAAGAGTATCATTATCTCTTGCTTACCCAATGATGTTATGAAGTCTGTCATTAAATGTAAATTCACCTGCTCAGGCTCCACCATTCTAAGACACAACAAGGCCAATTCTCATGAATTCAGTTTTTTTGTATACACATTAATATCAGATCCCTTTTAACTTTTAAAGTTGTACAATGTCCTTGCTCCCAAGCCTTTAGCAACCACACATTGATACAAAATTCCCTCGGAATTTCATACCACTTACTCAAACCTCAGTCCATGGAGTACCATTAGCAGCATCAATACCCATGGAAGCAATTCTTCCATTCCACCAAGTCAATACACGACCTTGAAGAGTAGCAGTTGCAAATTTCACCTATTCCCTTTCCTTGCAATCACTGCTATACATATAACCATCGAACCGACAGATTCTAGTTTTCTCAAACCACTGACATAATCCCAAACTGCAACCTTCGGTGCCTTTAAAAGGTTGTGGGTCACACAGATATCCAAATGTTTATGTAAGTACACTCCAGTATTTTCGGGCGCTGCGTCCGGCTACCACCAACTCCATCACCTACCGGCTCTAACAACCTTCCGGTCACCAGCACCACCAGGCTCTAGCACCTACCGGATCCAGCACCACCGCTCCAGACACCACCACACCGGCTCCCACCACCACCGCTTCATATCAACGCTTCTGGCGGTTCATAATTGCCATATAATTCAGCCATAGATACGAGCAACTTTTCCAATTAACCACGCGCATATAACGTTTGCCTCATACATTGCTTTTGGCGGCATATTCTTAACAACGACAATTCAATCATAATGAGTAATTCATTCAATGATTGTATTAAGCAGAAGGAGCAATTTAGAAGAAACCAAGAAAAGAAAGGTAACAACAACACAACATAGAATTAGAACCAAAAGATAGTCATTTCATTAATCACAAACAAGTTACAAGTTGCATTGTCATACATTACATGTGATAAGTGTAAAATACACATATCCGTTTGTACTTAAATGACCCAATTAAGCCCAAAACAGTCCAAATTTGGCAAATACATGCTTGTATTTGAGTTTTGTGTGTGCAGGTACGGATATATCAGAAATCACAAGAAAACCATCAAAAACAAACAAACACGGACACGAGAATGAGGAGTGCACAAAACCGAAACGCCAAAGCCAAGAAAAAGTCAAATCCACATTCAAACTCCAGTCCAGTCAATCTTGGTCAACAAAAGGTCAACAAAGACCCAAAGATGTTCCAAAATAACCCCGTCAACTTCAAAAAGTCATAAAGATCCCTAAGGCTAATTGGGCCACACCCGGATCCATAAGGCCAAAACCCTAGCCCATTTACCCTTTCCTATAAACCACAGGGACCATTCTTGCTATTTTCTAAACCTTATTTTAATCACTACACCAGTTACTTAACATAAACACAACGGACCAAGAATTGCAACTTAACCCATATTTTAAAAATTATTAACCCTATTTCTCCAGTTTAAAAGAAAATGGCGCAAAAAACTGTTTTTTTATTGGGCACTATTCACGTGTGTCTTCTTCCCCGTTTTTACCATCATCAAATCATAGGGCAAAAATTGAAATTAAAAAGGTTTAAAATGGGTAATTCAAGTGCTATAATAAATGACATAGGTAGATCATATTCATCTCAAAGCTTTTTTCCTAGTGGTCAAGACCATACAAAGAGAGATTAACGGCTAAGAAAATAAAGCACAAGAGAAGGAATTTTCACAACTAGAAGCACTCTCAAAAGAACACAATCAAGCCTACACACGGATGCCACGTTGGCAATCCGAGTGTCCCTATATAATCCAAGGGCTAAAAACTCCTCCACTGATTGAGTAGATCCAATGGCTTTGATGAAAGGAGCGACTAACTAAACATTGGCTCCTAGTAATCTCCCCTGAGTACTATAAATACCTCACACTAACCCAAAAAAGGGGACCTTCTTTTCTATTTATTAGCTTTTATTTTTAAGCTTGAACTTAGCTTATGTAACGTTTTAATAATTTCCATTTCCGTTTTAAAGTAAAATTTGTACTTCTCAAATTCGTATTGTACATCCAGATTTTATATAAAATCTCACTCTGTTATTACACAATCTCTTTACTTTACTCTTAAGTTATCAATAAGGCCAATTGATTAACTACAGTTTTTTATAAGCTCCTTAAAAAGCTCTCGAAAGTCTATAAGCTTGTGATTAGCTATTAATTTCACATTAATATCCTTAAATCATTAAAATACAGCTAAATTACCTACCTTGTTTTGATTATACGCTATGAAGGTAGCCAAAAAGGGAAGGGCTCCTCATGACTTATACCCAAAGCTTATTAATAAGCCTAGGGAGCTTGTACTGCCCTAATACACACACTCTTGTACATCGAGCTAGAGGGTGCCATTGTAAGCTCCTCATTTAATCCTTTTTATTCTATCTTTTAATAATTGTCTATTTACTTTCAACTAATCTGCTTATATGTTATAATGTTTGCTTATATGTGCATAATATCTTTAAAATTGCTTATTAGATTAGTTAGATCATCTGTCTTTAGCTTATTAGTTATAAATCTTAGTTGCCTTCATTTTTGTCTTAAAAAGCTTTAAAAATCCAAAAAAAAAAATAGAGTAGATCTTTGATTATTGCTTGTTTAGTTGATTAATCATGTTTGTTAAGTTATATTTAAGCTAATAATGTCTGGGAATCAATAGTTTATATTGAGTAGAATTTTATTTGAAGCTCACTAATCGACTACGTTAAAGGGGTTTTTGGCTTAAGCCTATTTGACCTAAAAAGGTCAAAACTATTTGGTCCATTTTCTTTGGACAACTTAGTTTTCATAAGGTAAAAAGTTTTGAAAAGATTTGAATCATTAGTTTAAAGTTAAAATGATTTTGTGGCTTATTTTCCATGTGTTAGCAACGAAAGGGAATTTTCCTTTGGTCTTTGCTAAAGTGCAAGATTAAACCAAGCCAACACAAGGCTGGTAATTCTTGTTTTGAGTTTTTACCCACTCAATAAGAGTGTTTATGTTAACGGAATACCAATAGGGTATCCTGCAATTGTGTTTAGGGCCTTGCCATTTTGCATCAGTGTACTGACTTACATACTCAGCATATGCTGAGTATGTTAGTCTGTTTTATAAGCCCCAAATTTAAAGCATTCATTGTAGGATATAGTGAGCTTATCAGTCTAGTAATTGTATCGATAGATAAGTTGTTAACAAAGATTAAAAAACATTTTTTTCAGTTATCAGCTTAATTTGTCAGCTTAATTTTGCTCTAAAAAGTCATAAAAAAAAAGCCAAAAACAGTAGCCATAAGACTTAGCTTTTAAATTTAAGATTTCTAGCTTATAGGTTTAGAATTTTAGGTCAGATTAATTAGTTTTTTAATAAGCTGATTACCTGAGTCGATCAAAGCTTAGGACCCAATTCAGCTTATTGAGCTTTTAAGCTTAATTTAATTTTTGTGCTTTTAAGTGTTCTTTCTGAGTTTAAGCATTTTAATAATGATCAATTTTCGTGGCCTTTAAAGTGTTTTCTAGCTTAGTGTTCTTTTCATTCTTAATTTAAGCAACTTATAGCTATCTAGAACATCTTGTCCTTTTTTAAAATTAAGCTTAATTTGAGTTTATATATACTGTTTAAGTAAAAATAACACCAACACCAACTTTCTGTTTTAGCTAATTAATAACTCTCTTATTAGAGCTTATTAGTGTTTAAGCCCATAAAGCTTTTGTGTTAAAAGTTTTTCCTATAGCCACTTATTCTCCAACTTTGCTCTTTTAAGTTTTTCCTAAAAAGCACTTTTTAAATCTCAACTTATTTTTAGGCTTTAAGGACTTAGGAGAATCGGGGCTTGGTCCTCGAGGGTAGGTTATTGGTAATTTGATATTTGCTTGTTAACTAAATAGGTTCCCCGATTGTCCCCTGTTGTGTTCACTTTTAGTCCTTAAGGTCTTTGCATAGTTTAAGACCCAGTTAGTTAAAAGTTAGTTTTAATTTAATTTTAATTAGTATTCTTACATTTAGTCTTTTAACAAGTTTAATTAAAGTTTTTATTGAAAAATAAAAAATTAGGGCTTTTTAGTTTTTTTATAAATTTCTGCACTTTTCTTTATATAGTGTAATTTTTATAAAAAATAAGGATATTATTTTTAATAGTTTTATTATTATAGTGTTTAATTAGTTTAAATTTTAGAAAAATCATATATTTTAATCTTAAAAGCCAAAAATTATTAATTCCTTAGTCAAAAATTTCTTTTTAACTTTTTACTTAGAAAAATATATTTTCAATTATTTCTATTTTTTTTTTTTTAGGATTTAATTAAATTAAATAGTTTTTTTAATTGATTAAAAAAAATTCAAAAATAATCAAAAAAATATTTTTATTTTTCTTAAAATTTTCTTTATCCTAATTTAGGTAGTAGAAAATTAAATTTGCTATCTTAGGGTTTAATTTGTAGTCTATATTGCTTAATCTCGTTTTTTATTTGCTTCCCGTATTTGTTTAATGTTTAATTGCTTTAATTGTGTCAATTTTTAATTGTTCATTTTATTTAGTAGATATAAATTATCAAAAATATATTTGCTTAATCAAATCAAAATCCAAGCATAAACGAGGTTCAATTTCACTATTTCGTTGGGGAAACGACAGGTGATCCATATTTACCCGGTTAAATATACGTTATTATATATAATTATTATATATATTTTTGAGAGTGAAAAAAATTTTCCTTAAGTGAATTTCGTTAATTGCTCTTTGAAGTATTTTATTTTATATAGTATTTTGGTATAAAAATTATACATATACAACCCGAAAAACTAGTTCGGTAACTAACTGACATCTCGCATTTTAGTTAGTGATTATACAAAAGATCCTATTACCACAAGGTAAGAAGGAAAATGAAAATACTACCGTGTGCCCCGGAGACGGTCCCGTAATCCTTTTCCAAAACAGTGAGGACGTCTCCATCCACTTCATGTAAATGAACATCATGGTGCCCACCTCGCACTCTCCAATCTCAAGCCACTTCAATTCCGCAACTGCTGGTTCTGCAACTCGGCTCCATGTAGTGCCGTCTGCAGGGTCATGCACAAGCTCCCTCCACCATAGTCACTCTAGGGATGGATCTCCCCAATGGCAGTACTGTAGCCACTCTTAAATATCACTCACTGCCTTCCATCCTCCTCGTCAATGCTCCATGTCTATACTCTAGGTTATCCATCTGGGTACATAAGTCATCGATTACCTGACTGCTGCGTACAACTCCAGGTGCCATGATAGCAAGCGGGTGTCCCACGGGCGTAGCCGTAGATGGACCTCCAACCTCGTAGGTGCTCGAAACAGTCACAGTAGCCCTCAGGGGCGTCACTGGGGCCATCAGCCACTCGTCATCCTCCTCCCAACCATCATCATTATCCATTTCCCACCTCGTGCAAATCTACCGGTCTCCCATCGCTCATCCAAAAACTCCTCCTAGTGGACATCTTCTAACCCACTCTAATCCGATCCATTATATTTATTGATGCAGCTCTGCCAGCTATGCTAACTCATTATTGTCAGGGGTAGATTTCCATGATAATCTGCTCGAATAAATATCTCGTATTAGTAATTAAATAATTACAATCAATTAACATTGATATTCAAATAAGAAAATTTCATATTAAAACATATATAATGTATCCATAAATATATAATCGATAAATAAACCCCTTCTCATTCTTGTCCATTGGTATTTCGGGAGATTTCGCTGTACATTTATAGTTAAAAGATTTCAAAAAAAAAATCCTGTCGTTCATTTTTTTTGAAAATCTTTTTGTTCACTATAGACTTAAAGCGCTTGATACCAATCTGTAAGAGCCCTCATTGTTCACGATATCCGCGGAAGGGTGGACATTTGGGATGCTAACGTCTAATATCAATACTCAAGCATAGAAAGTGACTCGAAAAAGAGACTTTTATATAACCATCGAAATAAAAGTTTCACAACATAGGTCCCCAAATGTTTTCGTAATTATACATCATTTTCAAAATGTTTTCTTCGAATGATTTTTCTTTAATCGTGCCTTCAAAATATTTATTTCATTAGCATCTCCAAAATCTTCATCACCGAATATACCTTCAGAGTGCCTTAAGAATAAAATCATGCTAAAAAGTCAACAATAAATTGAGTGAGTCCATAGATTATATATATATATTAATAAATTCCGAACACAATGTATCATTATCTCAAAATCATCAAGACATAAAACGATTGTATCAGACAAGGTATAGGGGGATGATTATAAGCTCATTAACATTGAACGTTACCAAATAATACAAAATGCCCACTATAACACCCTCGCTATGAGTGCATATTCCTCTCCTATACCAACGCATCGAAATGTCATTTTCGACACATGACGAAAGCCAGTCGTCAACGGATTGGAGGTGGCAACCTCCAAATATACTATTTCATGTATAACGTTTACCATTACCGGTAGTTTAACAATCATGTATTTTCCCGTGCTTTATCTAGCGAGGTCAACTAACTTATAATAATCAAGTCTACTAAGCAAACATTCGGGTCCCTTGTGTTCTATTTTAAAAGCAAGCATGTTATCCGTCCTCGCGGGTTTATAAAACAATTAAAGTATTAAAATGCGAGGGCTAATGAACTCACTTAGTGATGTCGGAAGGGAATAGCGATGAAATGAAAAAACATCGAGTAGTGCTTCAATCAAACCAAGACTCTAATATCAAATTAGTACCAGGTCAAGGGTTCTTCTAGGTCGATACAAAAATTAATGATAATTTATAAATTAAAAATAAGTATATGTATACATGTTTGTTTATATGAATGATACTTTGCTCTTTAAATAAAATTATTTCACACTTAAAGTATTCTAGTTTTTAATTTGTTGTTATTTAGCATTTTACTAATATTGTCTAAATTAGCCAGATTTATTAAATTGATATTATATACTCAAGAGACCAGTCATTAGCCCATTATAGAGGTCCAAGTTGATTAGGCCGCTAAAGATTAAGTCCATAAACCAATTTGTTTTCCTGGGCTAGTTGGTCCAATAAGGCCTTATGGCCCATTTAAGCTTATAAATTACTCATGTTTATAAAAATTTCGGGTTCTCGAATGGATACTTTTATTAAATATTTATTAGCCTTTTTAAAAACTACCAGGAATGTGGTCCTACCACCATCGGTGTTTAGTTCATAAAACCATTTGTACATAATATAGAGTTCGGTTTTTAGGAAAATTAGTATACTTTTTTGTTACAAAAAAATTGTAATTTATAACCAAAAATAGTATTATTTATAAATTTTATATGGTTGTCTTCATATTTAAGTTTATTTACAGATTCAAACTCATTTTTAGTACATCTTTTGATTAATGACTTATACATATACCTATTAATACATAAAGTCATGTTACATTTTCGGACTGAAATTTCACTTTACCATGTTTATACGCCATTTACAAACCATTAAGAGTTGGTTGACTATCCAACTGATTTAGAATCTTCGATGACTTAGGTACACCCCATAGTTTTACTTTTAAAATTGGTTTCAGTTTGTAAATATGACTTTTTGCACATCTGTACAATCTAGCAAGGTCCATATTAGACTTGTTTTAGTGTTTTAATCATTAACTCATCCTTAATTACGTTCTAGAATCATCCAATTTGCCAAATGTTCATAAAGATATTTATCTATGACCTCATGATATCAAATCCAACCTCAAACCTACTGAGTTTTATAAAACTTCTTTAGTCATTAAATGTTGTAGATCACAGTGTTCATTACAGCCTACAAATTTTTAAACTTTTTCTCACTAGTTATTAAATGGTCAATTTAGTTTAGATCTAAACCTAGATCTATGCATGCATTAACCACTTTTAATTTCTTATATCATACATCATACATATACATAGACATTTTGGGAAATCAAGTAAAACATATCGAAGAACCATTAAAACTATTTATTTACCACAAGAAGTGTAGAAAGATCACAATGATCAAAATAAGAACAAGGAGTGATGGAAGCTTCAACTCTAGGCTTAATCTTCACCCAAAAATACTCTTGACCACCATTTTCTTTACCCAAAACTCTTATAAAAACCCTCTTATAACTTCAGCCCCAACTTGTACAAAAACCTTCCTTGAAAACCCTTTTAATAACACCTGCCAACATACAAAAACCATACTATAGGAAATTCATTTAACTTAGAGAGCTTAATATTTGATCCTTCAAATTTGTTATAGAATTGGTGTTTTTGTGGGTTGAGGTCACGCAAGGAGGAGAGAAATACAAGGTGTAGGTGAGAATTATATCCAAGTAAATGAAAATGAGGTTACGAGTTAAGTTTTATGAGAAACTAGACAAGCATTACCGATGCATTTACAGTTGCCAAGTGTTCTTAAGAACACTTAAGGAATTTTTGGCCACGCCACAAGATAATGGTATTTACCACATTAGAGATTTATTTAAAAGTAAGATTGTAGTATTAGGGTATAAATTTTAAGAAAGGTGGGTAGATTTTTAGCTACGGGTACCACGTAAAATATAACGAAAGTTAAGACGGAACCACGAAGTGAAAACGAACAAAGTAAAAATAGTTTTTTACAACTACAGGTAATTTTGATTTTCTTGAAAATTTAATTTACGTAGAGTAACAAGAGACGAATAATAATTATAAACATCTGCGAAGATTTTACGAAAAAGTACGAAAATGCACGAAAAAGTGAAAAAAAAAGAACGAAAGTGTTAATAAAAATTTATTTCTATATCGTTTTTGAAATATAATGCTGTCGATGATTAACGTAGAATTCGCTCAGTTCTATGGTCAAACGTTCACGTAAAGTTACAATTGTTAAGCCCTAATTCTCCCGGTTAGTCTGAGTTCATATCTCAACATAAAAAAAAAAATGAAAAATATAATTAATACTCGAGAAAAAATAACGAACCCAGAAATTGAACGGATTGTCACAAAATTGCGTTTATGGATTGACACAACTATAAATTATTGAGAAAGACATCTTCCAAGATGTCATTTGGATAAAGAGTATGAACATATTTTGATCAATATGTTCCTTATGGTATCATCATCTATCCAAGATGATGACATGGATTTGAATAGACTAAGGGTTGTATTGAGAGATTCCTAGATCCTCAAGGTTTCATTGTTAAGCATTATGTATGCTTTTCATATCTGGGGTGTTTAAGGATAAAAATTATCGTAAGACTTTAGGTCAAACTAAATGTTGATGATAAGGATGATTTGAGGAGAGGATATAAGCGAAGAAGGATGAGCATTAATGGAAAGGGAAGGTGTTGACAATAGGTTTGTTTAGTGTTTTTGTTTTGGTTGTCTAATAGTTGACGAACAAAGGTAAAAATATAAAAATGGTAGAAGAGAAGTGAAAGACTTGACATTGTGATGACTTAACAACACTTAAAGGTTGAATATCTTCTTTGTGTTCTTCACTTGCTAAAAAGTAGAAATGATTGGATGAGACGCATTTCATTACGAAATTCACTTGACTTTTTGACAACATAAGCACACCATGCTTATTAGTTTCGGGATATGAGCATAAGAAAGCATGTTCGATGATGAAATTTCAGTTTCTTTTGACAACATAGGCACACATACTTATGAGTGTCAGGATATGAGGATGAGACGCATTTCATTATGAAATTCAATTAACTTTTGACAACCAGCACACATGCTTATGAGTGTCGGGAAATGAAGATGATACCATTTACATTGCGAAATTTCACTGGTGGGGAATGGTTAACATCGGGTGAATCAATCTTGTGTTAAAGAAGACTAGGGGTACTCGAGATTAGGTAGTAGTTATGAGGTTTGAGTGTATGGTGGAAGTGTATCTTGTGGTTTCTAGTGAATAAGAATCACCTATGTGAGTTCTTGAGAGTGTTTGGTTAAAGGATATATGCGAAGATGTATGTTTTCCCTTCCTTTCTAATTCGTGCTCACCCGGACATAATTTGTGGAATAAAAAGAATAAATGAAGAGAAATAAAGACGGAAGCGATGAGCTTGACAATGTCATGACGGATGACGGTTAGCATATGATGAACTTCATCCGCGAAGTTATGTAGCTCTTCTCGTGTATTGCGAATATTCATAAAACTATCACATGACGAGGTACGAGGTTGTCTTAAAGGTGGTAGTGGAAATGTGGACGGAAGATATTAACCATCTATATAATAATAGAGGTATGATTAAGGTTTTTGTTAAACAAATTAGACATGAACAATGAGTGACATTTTAATTTGCATTTCACGAATTAAAAATGCTTAAACATTTCGGATGAAATGATTAAGTTGTCGAGATTTATCAGAATATATTTAATAGTAACAAGACTATTAAAATGAGAATGACATGTTTATGAAATTTGTTTCATCATTTCTAGACCTAGACTTAAAAAGGTTCACGTTTGAGGGGTTTAGTGAGGATGCCGGCGATGTTGTCTTCCGACGAAACTTTTTCGATGAAGATATTTCCTTTTGGACATTGTCGCGAAGGAAATGATGACAAATTATGATGAGTTTTCTATCCTAAGATCGATGGATAGTTGTAAAACCCAAATTTTGAAAATATGAATTTTTCATTTCATTCTATTAACTTTGAAGTATAACCTAAGGTATAATAAAAGAATTTGGAAATATAAACCTTAAGTTATGGATTTTGGAAATAATGGAAATATAATCTAAAGTATTTGATTTCTTTTAAAAAAATAAAAAAATAAAACCTATATAGGGGCCAGTTTTTAAATAAAAAAATAAATATATATTTTGAAATTTTTGATTAGTTAGATTATTTGCTTTCCTTTTTATTGAAGACCTATCTTTAAGAGATAATTATTAAAGTTTTAGGAAAGATTTTGTGTAATATTTTAAAAAAGGTAAAAGAAATATATTGCCTCCCCCTCCCCAAAAACCCAATATGGCCGGACATATTAAGGTGTGGATACACCAAAATTAGTTACTTTTAGAGTTTGGTTTAAATTGGGAATTAAGTGTAAAGAAAACTAGACAATATCTTTTATTTTTGCAAGTACAATATTTTGTCCTCATCCTCCCTTCTCCCAATCCTTATAAATTCGGTCATCTCTCTCTCATTCTCATCATTCTCTCAAAATTCTCCCTTCCAATTTATGTGTAATCCTCCATTGAGGGTCCAAGCAAGAAAGAAAAAAAGGCACTCTTATGTTTATCCTAGCTTTGGTGAATGTTGATGCCCATCTTTTTCATTCTATTGGTGAATCCTTGTGGTGGATTGTTGTTCATCCAATCCTCGTCCATCCTCCCATTGATAATCATCTCATCTTTTTGTGTTCTTAGATATGGTCACCTAATATCTTAAACTAATTTTTCACAAAAAATACAAGATTTTCAAAAGGATTAATTTTAGGAACATATATGTTAAAGTTTTTCTATGGGTAAATCTTTTGGAATATGATTGATAACATGTTACGAACCCTAATCAAACATTAAATGTGTTATAAATAAAAGATTACAAGTTTTGAAACCCTAGGATATGATAATGAGGATAATTGGGGTTTTTTCCCTTGATTAACAATTTTTGGGCAGAATTTGTGACATGTAAATCGCGGTCATATATCATTCAAAAAATAGCTTCGTAGCTTTTGACATAATTCTTGAGTCTAAAGTGAAGTTCAATGAATCTAGTTTATAGAAAATCCAGCCTCATGTCAATTGGAGGTCGGGAAGGTTAATTTTTAGATTTTACAAGATTAAGTGTCAATTCTGGAAATCAAATCTGAAAATTTCACTTGTAGTATTTGATTTTTAATTCGAAAACCATATGGAGTTAAGGGCTAATTTTCGAACTGGTAACAATATATGATATTAGCTACTTCCCTATTTTTTTCATATTTTTTTAAGATGTCTAAGTAGGGTAAATTCGTGTCAACTTTTCATAAGTTTCTGTCAGGCTGATTTCGGGACTGTTTTGGGTAACAAGGGTCATAGGGTCATCTAAAATTGGAAGTAAATCAAATCCTTGATTGGGGACACTTTAGATACATTAGGAAAGACCTGTGATTTTTGGTGTATTTTTAGAACATGATTTGGTTAGACTTTTAAGTAAGGAAACTTACCTAAAATAACTCGTAAATTTCAGAATATTTTTGGAAACCCTAAATAAGTAAAGTCAACTCTTATTTTTGGAAAGTTGAGTAGTAACTTGTAAAACAAGTCAAGTAATGTAAATAAATATGTTTTTGTAGATCTGGTGACACTTGTGTGATTTCCTTCCGTTTGTGCTCATTTCGTTCCGTGTGCATTCGCTAAGGTACTTATATTCCATCCTTTTAGTAAGGACACTTTTGACTTGATCCTTCATTTTCTTAGCTATTTGATTCAGTTGATATTCGTTTGATATTCCGTTTGATTTGTTATCCGTACTCATGATTCATTCGATATTCATTGATATTCCGTTTGATTCGATATCCGTTGGTTCTTGTTTGGAATATGCTATCAGATTCGTTACTATATTTAGAAAGTTTGTAACTTGATCATCGTTATCTTTTGCCTATCTCTTTGCCCGAGCTATTTGTAACTAGTCATGGAGGTACCATGACCATGTCATTGATGCACCAATGGCATGACACTATCTGTGGCGGTGTGATTGGTCCACGGCGTTCCCTTTTGTATGTGCACTGGATATGATTTGATTATATATGTTGTACACTCGCCATAGTGCTTGTGTATATCTGGATATGACTTTGTTTTGCAGGGAGCGTATGGATGCATCCTAGGTACTTTGTTCTGTTTTGTTTTGGTGAATGGTGAGTGTGTGCAATACACCCCATTTCACATTTGGGTACATCAGGTCTGATCCACCTGTGTACATTTGACTATATGGAGATATTTGTTTTGGGTCTAAGCATGTGGCATGCTTTAGACATTTGTTTGGGCTCGTGGGCATTCCTTTGATTACTCTATTCCTATTCATTGTTCTATATCTACCCTTTGGCATTTGTTTTGGCAAGTTCTCGTGATTCGTTTCGTTCATTCCTTCATTTTATTACCGTTATTGTTATTATATTTGTTCACCGAGCGTTAGCTCAGCCGCGTGTTCTTTTCCTGCGGCAGGTGTTAAGCGGGAAGCTGGGAAATGAGAGAGGTGTGTAGGAAGAGTTAGAAGACCTACCCTAGAGAACCTTTATCTTTTGAATAATGTTTTGAAGACCTTTATCTTATGAAGTTTTGAATTTAGACCCCTTATGTTTGGGCTTTTATACTTTTGGAAAGATATTTTGATTTTGGTTCAATAATTTATTAAATAAAGTCTTCCGCTTGCGTATATATGTTCTGATGTGACACCATAACGTGACCCTTTGTCTCTCTATCAGAGTGGGGTGTTACAGAAACAGTTTTCCAAAGAAGGTTAATTTTTCCAATCATGTAATCCTGCTGTTGTCTAAGCTGGGTTCTTAGGTGAGATAAACTCTTCTCTTGGTTAGAGTTGAAATCAAGTAATGCCTTTTCAAGCCTCATTTGATAGCTAGAGGAGTGGACGGAGATTGATCCGTTTTGTGGGTTATTGAAGGTTTAGGAACGTGCCGAGTTGAAGTTTGGTTTCTCCTTCTAGGTGTTGGCGGCATCATTGAAATTCCTTGGCCCTTGGTTCGGAGTGAACCTCTTGCCTCCTATTTTGTTCTCGCTCGAGGATACGTAATCAACATAAGCTTGCTCAGAATCATCCATGCAATACTGAGTGTCGTGGGAACCACTGCAGATCTCACATGAGGTAGTGATTTTGTTCACTTGGGTAGGTTGTGTTGGAGCGAGATAAGCTTCCATCAAGCGTTGGACTTGATTTTCGAGCCCGATGAGACGGCGGTCGAATGTACTCGAGACATCTTGAGGCAATGCGATTGCCTTGACGGGCTTAGAGAAATCCCTTGGGTCGCTCTAACTTTCGTTGTCATAGAGGGCGAGGTCCTCTAATAATGCCCAGGATTCTTTGGCGTTTCGGTCATGAAGCTTACCACCGGACGATTGGTGAATGGTTCGTCTTGTAACGGGATTGACATGGTCATAAAAAATTTGGACTTGGAGCCAAAGGTCGATGCCATGATGAGGGACTTTTTGTAGTAAGTCCTTAATGTGACAACCGTGACTTGAGCAGGTTAGTCATACCTTTGGAGTTGGCTAAGTGTTTACACGTGTTATATTTGTAAATTATATGACCTTATTTGTGTGCATGATATCATTCTGAAATGCGTGTTCATCTTATTTTTGAATGAGTGTTTGGAGTATGTGATGAGTATTCCATTTTTTCTTACGTGTAGTGACAATGGAAATGATGACGTGTTTGCATGCATTGCTACGTCAATATGTGGATAACTATGTGTTGGATTATTTTGAAAAGTATGTCATAATGGAAATGAATTAGGTTCGTGAAATATGAGAGTTAGTAAGGAACTTTCTAAATATAAAAAGTAAGTTGTGAAATGGAAAGTTATAAATAGTAAGTTATTAACAAGTTTTTTATTCAAAAGGTTTACAAAATTAATAACGATTTTTATAAAAAATAACACAATGTAGGTAATTATGTAATAGATTTTTATATATATCTATATATATATATATATATATATAGATATATATATATATATATATATATATATATATATATATATATATATATAGGTATTTCCGATCGGATTTAGGAAGAAAAAAAATGAAAAAAATAGAGTTTTAGTCTTATACAACTTGTAGTTAGATAAGGCTTAGGTTTATAATTATCTAAACCATATGTAAACCCTAAACAAAAATTTTGGTGCCTCATTCCCCTTCCTCACCTTGTTCAGCCGAAATCCCCTTATCCCTCAAGTGAAGAACACAAAATTTTGATCAAGAAATCTAGGCGTTAAATTGTGTTAATTCAAGTAAGAACGTTAGGTATGTTCTCCACTTTTGTTAATTCTTTTTAAATCATGTAACAAACATTATGATAGATCATTAGGGTTTTAAAACTTCTGTAATTAATGATGTTATGATCATGCTAGTGCGTTTAGGGTTTGATTAGGGTCATATTGGTGCAAACGGTTAGGATTAAAACATGTTAATTTGTAATTTAGGGTTTGGCAGATTTTTGGGTCGTGTTCAACGAATGATATCTTGATGATAGAAACGAGTTAAGAGGTGAATCTTATGCCTAAATTGTAGTTCAAAGAGTCTAGTTTTCAAAAAGTCTAGCCTCGAACGATTTTGAGTTAGGCAAGTTAGTCAAATGGTCGTTGCAAGAAAAGTTGTCAAAACAGTAAATACGGGTCAGATTTAGGTCAGAATTAGAGAGGTAAAACCCCTACTTAAAATTTGAATTAAGGTTAGCCAAAACACAAAAGTTAAGTTCTATATGTCTATTAAGTTTCCTCAAATTTTTAGCTTCTGATTAGTTGTCTAAGTATGGTTAGTAAGGTCAAACATTTTAGTGCGCGTTCAGATCTGAATTTAAGTAATTTAAAAGTTGGAATTTATTTGGGGCATTTAAGTATGGGAATAAATTAGTGAAAAAATATGGTAGATAGTAAACTCATGGAAGTTTATGGATGATTTTATTAGGAATTTATGAGGGTCAGTAGGTATGGTTTGAAAAACTGGAAAGTGTCACTAAAATTCTGCGTTTTCGGGTAAAATGTAGTTAAGTAGACTTATGAGTAAATGAAAGGGGTAAAGTTGGGCATGGTGCCGGGGTGACCCATGGAGGTATGTACACCCCTTAGACATCCATCATATGATTGTTACATGGACTTAAGCATTTGGCTTAGTCGCGTGTAACACGTTTATATTGTATTGTGTAGTTTTGTGTAGGAAATTTGAGAAGCTGCATTGAACATCAGGTGAGTTTCATAGTCCCTCTTTTTACATTGCTTTTAAATTGGGATGGAAATGATGCAAATGGTTTTGAAATATTTTAAATTGGCTGTGATTATGTGTTTTAATTTGAGTATGGACATTGTGTGAATGTTACATGACTTGATGTTACATGTTGATTGTGATTTACTTGCATGTTCTATATTTGGCATGTCAAGTGTTTTGGAATGGATCGGATAAGTATGCCTACTCAGTTTTGGAATGGATCGGATGGGTACGCCTACCCAGTATTTGGTTGTTGATATGATGATTTGGATTGCATGTTAGCATAAGTTCATGATAGTTCATAATTATCCTACCTTGTCTTTATTAATCACATTAATTAATTTAAAGTTTGAATTGTGTGTCGTAAACCTATGACTCTCACGAACCATTGTGTTGACGTTTTAAAGTATCATTTTCAGGTGAGCGTCCTGAAGATCATAGGAATGAGAAAAGTGGCTAGAAAGACCATAGGCTGCATGCGGAGTTTAATCTCCTAGTTTATTTCTTGCATGAATGAATATTGAATGTTGTTGATTTGATTTGCTTAGGTTTATTTTGGATATTTTGCATGTTTTAGTATTGACGTGAACCCCATTTGCTTTAATACAAGACGCCAGTTATCTTTTATGTTTGTTTGGCTATTTTCATTACACCTCGTGTCTATACCTTGGTTTCTTTATGCATTGTAGTTCTCTATATAGACACCATTGTGTTGTGATGATATCCATTCTCGTTACACCTCGCGTTTCCGCCTTAGCGGGGTGTGATAGATTGGTATCAGAGCCATTGGTTATAGAGAAGTAGGTGGTTTGACCTAGACTATAACCTAGGAGTCCTTCATATAGATGCATTTTAGGGCTTAAGTGTTTAGTATTATAACTATTATGCTTTTTCCCCCTAATTGCATAGCTTTTATTATCTTGTTTTGTCTAACTTTTATTTAGCTATTTTGTCTACTATTATCTAATATGGTATATATTACTTCCTTACTATTTATAGCTACGTCTCTCCCTATCCGTAAGAAGTTTCATTGGGGAACCATTTTCCCAATTGGACTTAAGCGTTATAGAGATCAAAAAGAGGAGCCAACTAAGAAGGAGCCTCTTATGTAACTAAAGGAGATAGGGGAGCTAATTGCTTGTCGAATGCTCGTAGTAGGCCTGGACCCGTAGAGTCGGGTGACTCTTGCGAAGGCAAAGTCAAACCCAAGCGAGGCCCATCATAAGTTTATTCAGTCTTTTATCTCGTCACGTTGCTATTGATTATTTCTTTCGGATATTTCGTATTTTGGAGGCGCTGCGAGACTTTTGTTCTTTTATGTCGTTTCGATTTTATCTTTATATAAGTAAGTATTTCTTTGATGGAGCATCCTTTCTGTATTATATTAGAGTGGTTTAAGATGTGCAATGTGGTATATGTGCTTATATGTGCGTCATCATTGAGATGTGTAGTCTTGGAAGTAAGTATACGTGTGAAAGGATGCAATTATAATTATGGTGGCCAACATAATTATAAAGGCATCACACACGTGGACTTATGACCATGATGGCATTGATCGGTGTTTGTTTGTTATGTGATGGTGTAAAATGTTGTTATATGTGTGTTAATGATAATCATGGTATATAGTTAGAGAATTATTCTCTTAACTAATGAGCGATTTTGTTGGGCTTAGTTGCGTAGTTGATGTGTTGTTGTGTGATGTATATTTTATTAATTCAAGTTTTAAATTTATATTTTGCTGACTAAACAAAAAACAACACTTTAACGGGCAGTGTACCCGATCGGTAGTAGTTTTGTGGTAAGTAGGGTGTCGAACACTTGAAGCGATGTTAAATCTATCAATTTAATTAATATCTTGGTTATCTAATCTATGTTAATTATATTCTATTCTAAACCTATGTCTCATAAAAGGATATACAAAACAAGAGGTTTTCATTTCACCCCTAGAAAGGTCCACACATCTAGTTTCTATAACTATTAAGCCAATCAAACGAAAAAAAGGAAAACCCCATTTACTAATCCACAGGAAATAAGTTTTTACTAAACGTAACTCAAAGAGAGGTGAAAGCTTATAATGTCTAGTGTTTAGCCATGTTTTAAAACCTAAGTTTATTGCACAATAACCTGGAGCAAAACAAGTTTTCCAACAGCCGCTCCAGAATTGACCTTCTTCTGTAAAAAGGCCATATCTCCTTCATCCGGAATCGATACGAAAGCGTCCAATTCGACACATGTACCTAAGACCTATATCTATCTACCCATGTCTTTTGTTTACAGACTCTAAGCCAAAAACTTTGAGAAAACACCATGTTTCCCTACTGACCTGGAAACAGTCCGCAATTTACAATTCCATTTCAATCCAAAACACTTCCAAATCCTCAATTAATCCATCACAAGGACAAAATACAACAAGGTAACCTAACTAATAATCCATATCATCCTTATTCAAGATTAATCCAAGATCACTTATAAAAAGTACATGCATGATCATAAAAATCAAAATCAAGAACATGCACTTTCATAAAAATTAGTCAATAAATTAGGGTTGTTAGAGATAACTTACAACACAAGGAATTCACTAAAGAATCAAACCGACCTTTTCTCTCCTTCTTCTTCTTATCTAGGCCCGAAACCCACAAAAGTAACCATAACTCAAAACCCTAATTTTACTATAACTTCAAAACCACTTTTAATTTAACCCTTATAACTCTTGTAGCCTTTAATCAATTAAAACCCCCAAAAAAAACTCAAAAGATCTTCAAAATCAAGATCTCTCAAAACACATGCATGGTTGATTTTTTAGTTGGGAGATGATTAGGATTAAATTTATATAGGTTTTGGAATAATAAGAAAGGGATTTAAGGAAGATATTGAGGTAATGATTGTGAATTTTGGTAACTGATGTCGAACAACGAGGGATGGAAGGGGGAGGACCGATTGGTATTCACACTTAATTTTTAATGTTGTGTGTGTATTTTAATAAGTAGGGTATATATATAATATAGATATATATATGATATATAATATAGTAAATCACATATACACACACACACATATATATATATAGGGATGATTATGAGTTGCTAAAAAAAGAGTGTGTTTGGGTTGAGGTCGGTCGACGAAAAAGAGAGGGGGGAGAGTGGGCTTTGGCCCATTCTTGCCTAACTAATAATACCTATTAACCTCGGGCCTAATAACCTTTCCTAGTCTGATACTTTTTCCTAAATCGTAGTTTTCGTCTCAGGTGCAATTTAAAACTCAAGAAAGACAAATATTATAAAAATAAAATAATTTGGCACTCAATGCCGGAATATGAAGTCGTTGATTTCTCGATTATATAATGGATAAATTAAATTGTAGGATTCGCGAGGGTTTTAAAATTGACGATTTTAATAAAAATCGATTAAGATAACAAAATGAATTATTTAAAATTTAAAATTAAATGTAAATTCAGATTAAGTAGTGACCTTAAATACGGGGTTTTACATTTGATTAACGAATTTTGTTCCATTATCTGTTCTGATTTGTCGGGCAGGTACTTTAAGCCGCACTTGGATCATTTTGAGAAACTTGATTATGAAATCTAGAGCTTCATTTTTTGACCTTAAACACTTTACCCATGTAAATCGAGAGTAATCATCGACTATGAAGAGGATGTACTTCTTTCCATTAACACTTGCGACACGCATTGGTCCACAAAGATCCATGTGCAAGAGATAGAGTTTTTCTTGGTTGGT
>BQNB010024171.1:0-5000 GCA_026074375.1 Tanacetum coccineum
CGTTGTCTAAATCCTTTGATTGCCAATATTGCTTTGTACTTGTCAATGGTGCCATCGGCTTTCATCTTCTTCTTGAAGATTCATTTATAGCCTAGTGGTTTACAACCCGAAAGTAAACCCATGAGCTCCCAAGCATGTTTTTGTAAAATAGAATCTATTTCACTTATAATGGCTTCTTCCCTTGAGCCATTCCAAGGAAGTTACCACTTCTCAATAAGAAGTAGGTTCATTTTCAACCATAAAAGAAATAAAATCGGGTCTAAACAATTTCTCGGTTCTTGCCCCTTTGCATCTTCTAGGTTCAACCTCTTCTTCCTTGGGTTGATCTTGTCTCTCATCTTGGAGATCATTATCATCCCGTTGTCTCTTATCTTGGATAACTTCGTCATCTATTCTAGATGATCTTCCAATTTCCTTCGTTAACATGGAAATATACTTTCACAGATGGAAGCACTTCTTTATTCCATTATCGTATCCTTTTGTAGATCAACATACACAAAGAAACCATAAGCACTACTGTTATGAGCATATACTAAGAATATGCAATTTACAGTTTCGAGTCAAATCTTTTGAACCTTGGGGTTCAATACGAATATCTTAGCTAGATATCCCCCCACATTTGTAAATACTTATAAGATAGTCTTCTTCTCATCCATAGTTCCTAAGAACTATCTTATTTTCTTTACAAGGGATCTTATCTAAAAGATAAGTAGCTGATACAATCGCTTTCCCTCACATGCCATGGCATAAACCAGGACTTAAGAACATGGCATTAACTATATTTTCTAAGGCACGGTTCTTTTCTTTCAACAATTCTCTTGTTGGAGTATCAAGAGTAATAAATTTGTGTCTTACTCTAAGTTTAGCACATAAATTTAGAAATAGAAACACATATTCACCTCCGATATGACTTCGAACCATCTTATTTTCGATAATAAGTTGATGCTCAACTTATTTATATAGAACAATCTCGTCTATATCCTTACTCTCAAGTAAGTATAAATAGCAATATTTTGTACCACCATCAACACATATGATGAAGTACTCGTTATTCGTTCGGGTTGCTTTTCGTTCAAACCGAGAGAAAAGGGACAATCTTGGTCATGTGGCTTCAACGACAAGTTTTATTTTGAGTAGTCAGTGTCATTACAATACTTGGGTATCCAATTTGGTTTAATTAGACAACATATTGAGTTATAGTTGTAAAACATGTCTGAGTCAGCCTGCCTTACATTTAAATAATCATAATAAGCTTTAATTCATACTGATTTTTAGCTATAATGACCGTTAGAAAATACATTTATGCTTAAATATTTGAAAGGCGGTAAACCCTGTACGGGATCAAATTATGTTATTCGTTAACTCAATTTTGATTATGAAAACATCTGAATTGAAAGACAAATTTCACTATAGCACATCACCGGTCACAAAGAATATAACGAACTCCGGGCAGTACATGCCTTGTTAACTTATCTCTTTTTTCCAGGTGTGCAATCACTATCCTTTTCCTTGATATTAGCATGTTGGAGAGTTGCCCAAATTTCCATCTCTCCATTCTAAGCTTGCATTGATAAGAGATAATCAAACCTCTTATCACATATACATGGACATGATACCGAAGTGCTATATCCACCATTATAAGGTCAGATTCCCTCATGGCCTCAGTTTTTATGTCATTCAGGCCATATAAGATTGTTTTGGCACATAAGGTTTCTGATTGCTTCAAAAGCACTACCGTACACGTTAATTTTGTACTCTTCCTCCTTTTTAACAAGTTCGGGAGTATATCCATTTAACGTCAATCGTGACATTCCATTATATATGGTTTAATACGAGGTCCATGATTAGTTTAAAACTAATAATGGTACTATTAACAACGTGCCAATCACTTAGTGTTTCTTAAAAAAACGATTTTAATCGACTTTTGTTTTTTATACACTAATGTTTTGTAAGATACGTTTTACAAAAACCCACTTTAAAGGATGTCTTTCTGATAAACAATTAAACAATATCGCTATGACTAAAGTTTTTTTACAAAAAAAATGGCATAGGTAATTTGATGGTCAATTTTCTTTAGGATGATCTTAATAGTTATGTTTACACATGTTCTTTTTCCTAGAATGAAACTCAACAAGGTTTCAGTAGATCCACTATTTCCTAAAGAAACATCAACAAGGTTATCTATAGACCTTCTTGTTACCAGACTCTTTTGTTTTGTGCTTGCGTTCCAATGATCTAACAGAATTCTTTGGCAGTCCTGTTTTGCAACTACACGTTGTACAAAGAGCCCACCAGGGGACATTCAGAACATAGTTGTGACACCAAAAAAGTTCTGTATGTGTCATGCTTCCACATCGTGCACAAACCTGTGCTTAGGGGTTAGACCTTTTAGGAGGTTTCACCTGAGGTGCAGTCTCTTTTAAGAACCACGCAAGGTTCAAAGTTCCGAGATGGAGAACATCTTCTGTTGCCACCTCTTAAAATTCTGCCCATTGAATTTTTCTGGTTTTTCAGCATGATTAGCAACTGTGTTGGTAACTTGCGCACCAGTTACGTTTACAGGAGTAGTCACAATCGTGAAAGATCAAACACAAACAATTAAATAAACTGTAATAATCCGGTATCCAAGAAATTCAATATATTGATTTCTATAACCTTGTATCGGATCTGCTTCAAGATACTCTATCTAGGATTTCAATGTAATGCGATATTGGTCATGATTTGCAAAATGTTAGTAATTTGAGCCAACAACTTACATTCAGAGATTCTCAAAGCTCACACTTGTTTTTAAACACGAACAGTTTAAAACTGTTAAAATAATCTTGATATCTAATAAACACGACTTGGTTTATATAAACTTGTACTAAATCCAATTCAAAAAAACCTCAAGCTTGGTTTCGATGAATCAACTGAATAAACATAGATCAATTTGATAGAAACTCAATCTTGGTTTCAAAATAAACTTATCTAAACAACTGTTTTTAAAAATCGTTATAGATTGTAAATTCAATAAATCTGTTTAATTAAAACTGATTTCCAAAGAAACTCATTCTTGGTTTCGACAGAAAACAGTTTATATATAAAAATCTGTTAATAATATTAATCTGATTTTTCAAAAGTGTTTTTAAATTTTTCGGCTTTACACGAATCTGTTTTTATGATTGATGGGTAACACTGTACACTTTTAATTTAAATAAAATCTGATTTCAATTAATAAAATAATTAACAAGTATATAAATAACACATAATAAGTATACATACCGTAATAGGGTATAAGAAGAAGACTTACAACTATTGAACGGATAAATAAGAAAACAAGTAAAAGGGTCATTGGAACGAGGCACGTGTTAGACACGCTTCCCCTTTGAAACAGTTTCGCCGTTCTGTTTCCCTGGGTATAACAATGTTTCAAAGCTGTTGTACCAGCCAGAATGACATACTTGCCTGAAATATCACGGAAAACAGAGTACTTCTGATCGACAAGAGTGTTGGAAAAACTTGTTAATGGAGATTTTCTCTTTGTGTGTTTTTTCTTGTTTGTATTCGTTTATTGGAATAGTTGGTTTGTCATCTATTTATATGTGTATTCATAGCATATGGTTGTATGGTTGCAATATCATGGTCAATTAATGCCTTATTATGATTCATTAAATTTCTGTTTATTAACCTTGAGTCATTAATTAACGCAATTAAATTGTCAATTTAATGACCATTAATTTTACAGTTATAAACCTTTGAAACAAATATAACAGCCAATTCAAATGTCAAATAAGACACCATTAATTTGCAGTACCAAACGAGCTCGTAACTGACATTTAACCATTTTCCTCCATTCCAACTTTCCTTCTTTGAGACTCGATATCTCATTCACACTAACTCTGTTTTGGACATATACTGGCTCGACCTGGCCTTACATTTAATAATTATATTTACTAATAATTATCTATGTCCAAAGTTAGTGAAAACACATTTTCCACTAAAATTTTCCAACAGTATACTTAAGTGAAATCGGCAAATGTGAGTTAAATGAGTAAAGTTTTATAAAATTTGAGTATTGGGTATAAAAATGGGTATTTGTTGAAGTGTAGATGAGAATTGGTGGTTCCGCGAACGCCTAAATGTATTTAATTGCGAAACGTAAACGTTTTACGTAACCAATAAAAATAAAATATAAAAGTTAATTATTACTTTCATAAAATAATATAATGCTTGTTTGTCGTAAATTTTAATTTGTTTGGTGCCCGCTTACGTTAAATGATAATTTTTAGCTTACGCGATTTAACTATATAATAGGAATTAAAAGTAAACGCGTACGACACTAAAATAAATAGTAAATTAAATGGCATCGTAAATGACCTGGAAATAAGAAATGTTACAGTCTCCTCCGGTTAGAAGAGTCTTGTCCTCAAGGCTCAAGTCGCGACACTTGACGAAGGTACGGGTTTAGTGAAAAGATGCGGATATTTCTTCTGGAATTGTGTTGATGAAGAGGTGTAGGTTTTAAGGTGACTACTTTCAGCATGACATGGTCTTTCCTGAATGCATAGGTGATCAGTCTATGCACCAAATATACATAGGTGATCAGACTATGTATATTTGAGGGCCAACGATGCAATGCTCATTTTTTGTCAAATTAGTGTGATGTATGAAATGGCATCAAATAGTTTTATAACGTAATGAAATAATCAATAAAGTGAACGTGAAGTAGCTCATAGGGTGACAACAAAATGATAGTTAAATAGTTTATGATACAGCAGCAAAATGGTTCATAAGTTGACATCGAGATTGTTTGTGAAGCGATAGGTCATAGCAAGTATAAAGAATGGTCCCGATACGACGCGGTAGAAGAATTATTCAATCAACAAAGTGGACGTAAAGAGTCGTGTTCTAAAGGTAGGTGCTCCAAGGTGATACGTATGAGGTGACAAGTTAATTGTAGTACTCCCATCAACTGAAAGGCTTCAAAACGATGGATTACGAAACAACATACGCGATTTAAA